>JAIUZE010008935.1:0-41131 GCA_022085475.1 Heliosperma pusillum | reverse complement strand
TTCTCTTGTCTCTTTTATCACATCTCCCACTCAATGCAAGGTGTCTTTCAGGTCGCACTTGCGATTGATTATATCTAGAGTGGTTTTCTCGATAGGGAGAGTAACTGTCTGACCGGAAATCTACCATAGATCTCTTTCCGAGCGTGGCCACGCATTTACAGTAACTTCTCCTCGAGTGGCCTAAAGATGTTTTTACCCAACGTGGGTGGACAATTCCTGTTGATCCATCTACTCTGTATGATGCAGATCACCATGATCCAAAAGAAGTCCATCGGCCTCCTTTTACGGCACGACCTAGAACATCAACCAAAAACCAATCGGAAACTGCACCGACTAAGATAGACGGTCGCCAGTCAAAAGAATCGACTTATAGGAATAAGATAGAAGACCCTGCCACGACCAGGCATCAAATAATTAATTTAAGGGTCTCTACAATGTCACTGTCCGACAGAGTGTCATACAGTCTGTCTATGTAAATGACCAGTCATCTCCATGACCCCATGGTGTTGAACCAACCATCGATCGACTTACAATCTAGTCACTTCGAGACGTCACCTCATTGAGTGACTAGGGACAAAATACTAAGTTCGTCCTATTCACTTGAATAGGGTCCAACATTGTCTTACAATCTATTCGGATAAACAAAGTATTAAATTTAGTCAAACTAAATAAAAACGTTTATAATGAAACTCGAACAATGAATGCAATTATCATATATGAAATAATTAAAACAACATTCAATTATTACATATTACATAATCTAAAGGAATTCTGGTAAACGTCTCAATCCCATTGTGACGACATGATCATCATGCTTAGCCTTTGATAAAGGCTTGGTTAAAGGATCAGCAATGTTGTCATCTGTCCCAACCTTACAAATGTCAATTTCCTTTCTGTTCACGTAATCTCTAATTACATGATATTTCCTAAGTACATGATAGGGGTAAAGTCGCGTCACCTTAATCAAAGTAAAACCTAATTCACTACTAACTAATAGTCAGCGGTAAGCAAGGTATCGAATCCACATGGAGGCGGTAGTATTCTAATCTGTTAAACTATGTTTGTCTCTTAAGTAACAATTTCTGGGTTTTGATTGTGGTTTCTAAACTATTAGCAATTAATAACAACAACTAAAGTAAACAATAACAAGTAATAACAATAATAATAACAACTATAACTAATAATAATAACAACTAGTAATAAGCGATAACAAACTAATAAGGTTGAAAACAATGAGATTAAAAGTCTAGGGTCTCAGGTTCACTAGGATTATTATTCAGGGATAGGGATAAAATCAACTATCATGCAATAAAGTTATCTAAGGTCACAAGATCGGTCGATTCAATTATGCCCTTTAGATCTACAATTTAACATGCGATCGCTACCATTAAACGAGTTCTATTCAATTATCGTAGCCTATCTTAGTCTTAACCCGGTCGGTGTCAATCCTAATTTGCTAGACTAGTTAATTAATCCTGGCCAGTAATCAAACAACTAGAATTAAAACGATAATCAAACGATAACCATGCAATTGCAATTCAATTAATTAATCTACCCCTTCTAACAATCCTAGATCTCCTTTCAACCCTAGAAAGGAATTTAGCTACTCATAACGATATAAATAACGACAATAATAATTAAAGTAAACATGATTAACAATTATGAAAAGATGAACAAAGAATAATTAAGGAACAAGAAGACAATTAAATAAATAACTAAGAAAGATTGAAGAATACCGATTACAAGATGAACTAAAGACAATCGTCTTTGATGAATAAAATCCGGAGGCAAAGTAAACTAAATTAGGGTTTCTGATTTAAAGCCTAAAAGTATTAAAAAGCCTAAGAAAGTATATGAAAGTATGTAAGACGAGCTTTCTTTTTATAATACAAAAGATCTAATTAATTAGGTTTAAAGTTTAGGAAAACACGAAAATCCGCCGAAATATGACTTGCTCGATCGAGCAAGGGCCTTCTGCTCGATCGAGCAAGACCTGACCACGACTCGGTCGAGCAATGTTGTTCTGCTCGATCGAGCAGACCTTCATTTAGCTCGTTTTCTTCACTTTCCTTCATTTATTCTCTTTTCTTCCTCGATTTCCGTGCCTAGCTTCTACGATCCTACTCCGTCATGCTCCATATCTACTCAAAAAGCTCCAAATGCATCCAATCTGCATTAAAACATAACAAAAGCGGCAGAATCTATATTCTAGCTAAAATAGCATAGAAATAAGCAAGGAAAGACGGTAAATCGAGTTATTTGTGACTAGGGGAAGCATAAAATATGTATATAAATAGTGATCATCAGTACATGTCTAGACTTATTACTAGACTTGGGCTTTTTTGCTTGAAAAATAGCCCCACTGTTATCACAATAAATCGTGATAGGATCTTTGGCAATAGGGACTACTATTAGTCCTTCCAAAAATTGCCGAATCCATACAGCTTCCTTTGCAGCTTCAGACGCTGCAAGGTACTCTGCTTCTGTTGTAGAATCCGCTGTAATGCTTTGCTTGAAACTCTTCCAGCAAACAGCTCCTCCATTCATCATATAAACGTAGCCGGATTGGGATTTCATATAATCCCTATCTGTTTGGAAACTGGCATCTGTGTAACCCTTTACACGTAACTCAGTCTCGCCTCCAAACACTAAGAACGAATCCTTGGTCCTTCTCAAGTACTTAAGGCTGTTCTTTACGGCTATCCAGTGACTCTCACCTGGATTTGCTTGGTAACGACTTGTCATGCTCAAAGCATATGCAACATCGGGACGAGTGCACATCATAGCATACATGATTGATCCAACAGCAGATGCGTAAGGGATTAATTTCATGCGTTCAATCTCCTCGGGTTTGGTAGGGCACTCTGACTTGCTCAAAGTGATCCCACTTCCCATAGGAAGAAAGCCTCTCTTAGAGTCTTTCATGTTGAACCGATCAAGAATCTTATCAATATAAGTTTCCTGACTTAATGCTAGTATCCTTTTAGATCTATCCCTATAGATCCGGATACCTAAGATGCGCTGGGCCTCTCCTAGGTCTTTCATTTGGAAATGTATCCCTAGCCACTCCTTCACAGAAGTGAGCATTGGAATATCATTCCCAATGAGTAGTATGTCATCTACATACAAGACTAAAAAAGTTACTTTACTGCCACTAAACTTCATGTATAAACATGGTTCCTCGACGCTTCGAGTGAAACCATTTTGTTTAATTACATGATCGAAACGATGATTCCAACTCGTGGATGCTTGTTTAAGACCATAGATGGATCTCTTAAGTTTGCATACCTTCTTAGGGTTTGATGGATCCACAAAATCTTCAGGTTGTGTCATGTACACTTCCTCTTCTAGAATCCCATTCAAGAAGGCGGTTTTGACGTCCATTTGCCAAATCTCATAATTATGAAATGCGGCAACAGCTAAGATAATCCTTATGGATCTAAGCATGGCGGCTGGGGCGAAGGTTTCGTCATAGTGAAGACCATGAACTTGGGTGAAACCTTTTGCCACCAATCTAGCTTTGTAAACATCATTATGTTTATCTATGCCACTTTTGATCTTATAGATCCACTTACACTGAAGAGGTCTTACCTCCTTAGGTAAATCAACCAAGTCCCATACTTGATTGTCGTACATAGAATCCATTTCGGATTGCATGGCTCCTAGCCATAGCTTTGAGTCAGGACTACAAATGGCTGCTTTGTAGGTAGTAGGTTCGTTACTTTCAAAAAGTAACACATTATAGTCATCACCTTCCTCTATAATACCAAGGTATCTATCAGGTTGATGACTAATTCTGATTGACCTCCTAGGTTCCGAAGGAATAATGACCGTACCAGACGAAGAGGGAACGTTTTCCTCGTCGTCCTTTTCGGTTTGTGGCTCTTGGACTTCATCAAGTTCAAATTTTCTCCCACTCTGTCTTTTAGAGATAAAATCCATTTTCTAAAAATACTGACACAAGAAGTCAAAACACGTGTCCTCGTGTTTATTGTAGAAGTGAATAAGCACGTTGATTCTTTGGCTATCCTATGAAAAGAACATTTGTCAGATTTGGGTGCGATTTTATTGTCAGACTTATTCTTAACAAAAGCCTCGCATCCCCAAATTCTCATAAACGACAAATAAGGGACTTTCCATGTCCATATCTCATATGGACTCTTGTTTACCGCTTTAGACGGGCTTCGATTTAGTGAAAATATTGCAGATAAGATAGCAAAACCCCAAAAATAATCAGGAAGCTCTGTTAGACTCATCATAGATCGAACCATATCTAATAAAGTTCGATTTCTCCTTTCGGACACACCATTTAATTGAGGTGTTCCAGGAGGAGTCCATTGTGATACTATACCACAATATTTTAGGTGTGAATCAAATTCATTGTTAAAGTATTCAAAACCCGATCGGATCAGTAGGGCTTTATCTTTTTCTTCATTGGTTTTCTACTTCATTTGAAAATTCTTGAATTTCAAAAGCATCACTTTTATGCCTCATCAAGTAGGGACATATCCCTATCTACTCAAGTCGTCGGTAAAGTAATGAAGTAGTGATAACCACTCTAGCTTGGATAGTCAATGGGACCGCATATATCCGTAGTTAGTAGTCCTAATACTTCACTAGCTCGTGTTCCTTTTCCAGTAAAAGGAGCACGAGTCATCTTGCCTAGAAGACAAGATTCGCATACGCCATAAGATTCGTAATCGAATGGTTTGAGTACTTTAGCTGAAACAAGTCTCTTTATGCGTCGTTCGTTTATGTGCCCTAAACGACAATGCCAAAGGTATGATTGATTAGGTTCACCTGTTTTGAGCTTCTTGTTTTCTACATGATAGGCCTCTTTTGCAATATCTAGAACATAAATACCTCCAATAGAAATGGCCTCGCCATAAACCATTTCATTTATAGAATAAGTACAACGATTGTTCTTAATACAAAATGAAAATCCTTCCATGTCTAACACGGAAATGAAGATAATGTTCTTGGTAAGAGTTGGTACATAATAGCAATTATTTAAATACAACTCTAAACCATTACGCAAAAGAAGAACGTTGGTGCCCACGGAAACTGCGGCTACCTTAGCTCCATTTCCCATGCGCAGTTCCACGTCACCCTTGGCTAGTGCTTGCGCGTCCCTCAGCCCCTGTACATTATTACAAAGGTGAGAACCACAACCGGTATCAAATACCCAAGAAGATGTACTAGCAAAGTTAATATCTATCATATAGAGTGATGAAAGAATTTACCTGACGTTGTCACACAACCGTCTTTCTTGTCTTTCATGTATTTGGGGCAATTGCGTTTCCAATGCCCTTTGCCATATCAATAATAGCAATCCGCCTCCGCCTGTTTGTTGATTTTGGGCTTGGGCTTATAAAAGACCTTGCCCTTTCCCTTGCCGACTTTCTTGAAAAGAGTCTTACCCTTTCCCTTGTCCTTTCTCACCCCAAGGTTCATGTTCTTCATTTTCATTGAAAGAACTTCCTTGGGTTCACTCCCACTAGCCTCCATGTCCATCTCCGCTTGGGTGAGGAGTGCATGGAGTTCATGGAAACTCTTGTCCATGCCATTCATGTTATAGTTCACCCTAAATTTGGTGAACTTAGGTGTGAGTGAATGAAGGATCTTACCCACCACCAATTGCTTCGAAATTTTGCACCCTAGACGCTCTAAGGTGTCCGCGTGCTCAACCATTTTGAGCACATGTGGGCCAACTTTTTGGCCTCTTTGAAGCTTGGTGTCGAAGAATTTCGTAGCCGCCTCATATTGGAGAATTTGAGGGGCTTGCGAAAACATTGACGTGATCCTCGTGAATATCGCATATGCATCGAGTGATATCAATTGGAGTTTGAGTTTGGGTGAGATTGACCAAATCAAGACATTCTTGACGTCAGTTGAAACCTTCAAATAAAGGTCATATTCGGCCCGAACCACCGCGGACGATCTAGGCGCGGGTACGGTGGGGGGCTCTTCGACCAAGTAGTGAAGCACGTTATCGGATAACGCGACACTCTTGATCGTTGACTCCCATTCAACGAAGTTACTTCCGTCATCTTTCAGGATATACTTGTCCATGACGGATCTCAACCATGAGTCCTTACCCAAGGTTGCATTGTTTGATGATGTTGATATTGTGCGAATATGGTTACTACAACAAAAAAGAAATATATAAACATTTATTGTTAATTTACTTGAAAAACATTTTAACAAGTTTAGCATTTATATAATGACCTCTCACTAAATTATATAAATGATTCAAAGACCCATCTATAAATAAAAATAGTCATCGCATGCTACCATTATCTTGAAATGGTAAGTCATTACTTGACTAATTCTACCCTTAGAACTCTTGGTTGACGGATTTCAACTAAATCCATCTCCTAGTCCCAAGATAACGCTTATCTCGTTGAGTCCAATCCAATTTTAGCTTGTGATCGTATCACCCTACTTACCCGAGGTAAAAAGGGACCCACGAGCGTGGTAGCCCTAATAAACACGGGATTCATAGGTGTTATTAATTGGTAAGGCTAATCTCAATTTTTAAATATGTGAGAGATCTTGTCAATTTAGTTATTAATTCCCTATAAGTGAACTAAGTCGGTGAATTTGTGAATAACGTTGAATTGACAATAACGATAAATTAAATGCATGTGTGACGATTTTGGCATGAGCGGAAATAAAGCAAGCAACCAAGCAACGATAAAATCCTAGTATGGCCACCTAGCTAATCAAATTAACTAGATAATTAGAAATTCGGAAACCAACTCATTGGTCTCTTGCCTCTTCACTTGGAACACCTTCCAAAATGACACCGTCTTGAGGGAGTCACCGGTCTTCATAAAAATAATTACAAATATACAAATTCCTATTATACATTTATTCTATGAAATTAAATTATTAAATTATACAAACCGGCGATACGAGATCGCAATAAAATTACAACCAAACCGTTATTCCCTTACATTACGGGTAATAACGATTAAAATTAACTAGGTCATACTAGGTACAAAATTTACATAAATTATTAAATAAATGACATTCATTCATTTAACCATAAATAAAATAAATTGCTGCAAAATTCATGCCAAAATCGCTCTAAACACATTCATGCTCATTGTAGCTCGATTTTACGGGATTTATTGATTTTTAACCATTAAAAATCAATATCAACATTTAAATCTCATTTAAATTCAAAACAATTAACTAAACTGTTTTAGAACTCAAAATTAGTCCCTACTAATTTTGTTGCTCATTAATTAGATCGATTTGATTTCATTTGCTAAATATTACGGTTTAATCATAACAATTATGAAATAAAACCAAAATAAAATATAAACATCATAAAACTTTGAAACCAAAAATTTTTTACATTCTGGAACATTTCCAGGAACTCTAAAAATAAAAAACATTTGCTCAAAAAATTTAAATTAATTTTATGAACAAATAGCTTTGTATTTAATGGTTTTATCAAATAAAAAATCATTAAATATAGTAAAACAGTGAAACAAATTATGAAATTTCACCAAGATGATCAAAATCATAATTTAAAATGTAACAAAAATTTTCAAGACCATAAAATGACGTTTCAATTTTATGAACATTATAATCTCATATTATCGACTTTTATCGTATAAAAATCAATAAACATGCAATAGTTAATTAAAAGTCACGAACTTTTACATAAAATATGTAATACATTCATGTGAGATCATATTAAAATTTCATGGCCATAATCAACATACAACTATTTTTAGTTAACTTTTAACTCATAAAATGCATGTTAACTCGGTTTAAAAGCCAAAAATCAAAATAAATAGCAAATCAATCCCTATAATCACAAAATTTGACAAAAAAATATTTTGCGGTCAGTAGGTATACATGCACCAAATTTTTTTGTCAAAATCATATTTTAACTCAAAGTTTTTTGATTTATTAGTTATCTTATAACTTTAATAAAAAAATGTCCAAAATGAATATGCATGCTACAAGCTAGCTCTGATACCACATGAAAGTCCATAGACCTTAATTAGACTCCTCTAATTAGTTGCTAAATTACTTGTTAATTTAGTATTTAATGATCTATGTAACATGCATGCAAATATAAAGACATTTATATAAAAGAAAAAATTTCCTCACATTGATATGGAAATTAAAGGGCACAACAAGAACTCCTTCTTATTGTTCTTGAGCTATTAATATGGATGAATAATAATAATCTCCAAACTAGAAGACCTCCTTCAAGATGCACCAAGATGATACCAAATAATCTACCCTTATTATTAACTAGATAATAAGATAGATATTATACTACTAATATTAGAATATATTATTACACTAGTAATACTTAGTAAATATTAGTATTATGATATTTTTAGTGAGAAGAAGGGTTTTTGAGAGATGTAGGAAAAACAAGCAAGAGTTGAACAAATAAAATGAACAACCATATTGCCCTTTTATAGGCAATATGGCCGGTCATGGTGAGCCAAAAATGGCTCTTATTTTGCTTATTTTAATCACATGCAAAGTGGTAGAGTGTAGTGTTGAATGAAATGATTTTAGGTTACTATTCATGTCATAATCACATGTGACTTGTGAGCATGAACAAAAGCAACCATCATCACCTTACCAACACTACTCTAACCGGCCATGTGAGCTCTAATTTGATCCTTTTTTATTTTTGATATTTGTCCCACAAATACTTATTAATCATATGCTTAATTATCTTGTATAATTAAGTGTTAATTTGATCATATAACAATAATATGACACAAATAAATGAATAATATGTACTTAACATTTTAAGTAATATTTTACCATTATATCAATATATAATGGGTCCCACAATGCTTAGTTAATTTATTTTACAACTCTTTGTAAATATAATTAACTAATTACCTCTATCTCAAAACCTCAACTAATTTAGTAATTTAACGATTAATTACTAAGTTAAATCTTATTTAATCATATTTAAATAAGATATAAATTTATTAGTCAATTATCGCATAATTGAAAAATAAACTTAATCGAATTTGAGTTCTTAACTCAATTTCTAACAATTAACTCTCGTACATATCGCATATATGTAATTGACTAATTAACTGTATCATATACAAATAATTAGTTACTATTTGGATTTCATCCTTTAGGTGTGACCGAAAGGGATCAGTTGATCACCGCCGTCAAACGACAATAACGTCAAACTCTAGTCAGCCAACCGTTATTGATTTACGTTAATCAACTGACTAATCATATATATAGTCAATAAATATCCCAATTATATTCCTTAATAAGATTTATTATGTGGCGCACTATTGTGGAGGACACCTACTCCAACAATTGGAGTTCCGGTTTTGGGTGGGATTTTGGGCTCTCAAATGATTGAATTGACCGTTTTCAAAGCTTTTCGACTTATCCCCTCCCCGTCTCAAAAGGTCGCGGTTCCCCGCTTGGTTGTACACTCCCCCTCCACTTGGGTTCCTTGAATTGTAATTCCCATACCCCATAGCATTAACACTTTCCATAGTTACTCCTTGTTCAATCATGATGTAGCATGTGTTGGTGGCATGATCACCCCCACAATATGAGCATTCAATTGGTTCGGGGTGTTGAGAGAATGAGTTACCTTTGTTAACAACCAAGTTTGACATCATACTTTTAAGTTCACCCATTTCTTGCATGATCATGTGGTTTTGAGATGCAATAGGATTCTCCATGGAGGATATATTCCTAGAGCCTCCTCCCCTTTCGCTCTTTCTTCCATAGCTTCTTGTGTTCATTGCCAATTTTTCGATAATATTGTTGGCCTCGGCCACATTAAGGGTGTCAATTCCACCTCCGGTGGCGGCAATGATCATTCTTTGGTCATTTTGGCACAACCCCTCATTGAAAGCCGTTAACAAATCATCTCCTGACATGCCATGGTATGGGCATCTTGCCACAAGACTCTTAGCTTGAAGCGCTCCCAATAATCATAAAGGGTCTCTCCCATTTCTTGTTCAATAGTAGTGATAAGTTTCTTGGAGTGATTGTGTCTTGAATCCGAATAATACTTTTCAAGAAACTTTTTCTTCAAACCCACCCACGTGGTAACGGAGTGAGCCGAGAGGTAAAAGAGTCATTCTTTCGCGGCATCTTGAAGAGAAAAAGGGAATGCCCTTAACTTGAATTGATCCTCGGTCACCCCTTGGGGAATAACACCTTGGCAAATCATATGAAACTCGGCCAAGTGTCTATTGGGGTCGTTCCCCACCATGCCATGGAATTTAGGTAAGTTGTGGACGAAGAAAACTTTGAGCTCAAAGTTCACATCCCCCATGGGAGGATATGCAATACAAAGGGGTTGCTCCTCATAATTCCTTGCCCGAATCTCATCGACTGTCCTATTATCCTCCGTCATATTAGGTGGGTAAAGGACGTTCAATGGAGATGGTATCCTAGGTGGTGACTCAAACTCTTCTTCCGGTTGTTCCTGAAAAACATTATTTTCCACTTCCTCTTCACTAGGTTCCCTCCAAAAAGGTCTCCTATAAAGGGGATTTTAAAATAACCAATTTGATATACTACTTGAAGATAGATCAATATCTTGGTCAACAATTCCCTCTTGTGACCTAGGCATAAACTCTAAAATAACTCAACAACACAAATTAGTAACTTCCATAAGGTTGGCTAAAGAAACAAGAATAGCAACCCAAGAGCATATCACACAAAGTAACTAATCAAAAAAAAATTTAAAAAACAATCTAAACAAGTTATGACACTAACAAGAGTTTCAATTTAATTTTTAGCTATATTGCTTTCCCCGGCAACGGCGCCAAATTTGACGAGCTTAATTCACATATCGTTAATTACTCTAATTAGCTACGGTCAAATAACAATTTATATCTCCTAAACAAACAGAAACTATCTAAAATAAAGGTAGTAAATGGTAAGAATAGGGTCGAACCCAAGAGAAGGCGGGATTAACTAAATTAACTAATCTAGACTCTTGCTAAAAACCAATTAACAAAACTAATTACTAACTAATTACTCTAATCACTAATTAAGACACTAATTAAGACACAAACTTAAATTAATTACAAACTATGATATTAACAATGACAAAAACATGCAGGATAACACATATGGAGAAAGTTTGACATGAGAAATTGATTAACAAGCCTAAAATAACCAACAAGTACTTAAAATTCAAATATTCAAATATAAGGAAACTAACTTAGTGTAATTTTCCCAAGTCCCCAACAATTAGCAAATGTAAAAACTCTTCCTTTCAACTCTTCTCTAGTTATCTAATACAAGTTTCTAAGAAATTAGTCAACAAGGATTAATTCAACCAAGGATGACCCTTTACAACCCAATTTACACCCACTAAAACATGAGCCCAAATCAAAGATGCAAGCTTTATGAACAAAACCAAAGAAACAAGCTAGAATCATGTAATAAAACACAAACCATGTTCTAACCACACAATAAACCAAATTCCACTCAAAAGATTCCAACTTTAAACCAAAGTTGCAATCTTTCAAGGTTGCTTCAACAATATCAAGACAAATTAACCAAAATTATCTAGACAAAGCACTAATTAAACAAACAACTTGCTAAGATGGTTAGTCTCAACAATAGTTCATTCAACAATGGAAAATAAACATGAGAAAATGGTATTAACTAAAGAAGAAGAGGTTCAAAAAGTCTTACAATGCTAAAAGAGGAAAACTTGTTCCAATTACACTAAGAAATAGAAGATTAGCTACTCATAATCAAGAATTACAAACCAATTAATAAAGTTCAACTCAAATTACAAGCCAAAATGAGGAACCAAAAATGAGAGAATTCCAATGTGTTTTGTGTTGTGTTGTGGAGTGTTTTGGAATTGCATGGAATGTTTTCTCTCTCTCTACAATCTGGTCCTTTTATACCCTTGGCTCCGAAACCTAGGGCCTTCGAGAAATGGGCCTCAAAATGACAAGACGGAGAATGAAGAAGCACGTGTACCAGGCCAGGACGCTGGCAGCGTCGTGGGACGCCGGCAGCGTTCTGGTGCGCTGGCAGCGTTTTACACTGCCAATTTTTTTACTCTTGGTTCCTCGCCTTGACTTTCGTTGACCCCTTGGAATGCTAGTCTTGCGTTGACTTCCATTGACCCTTTGGACTTGCTTTTCTTGCATTGAAAATTTGCTCCTAGCCCACTCCAATTGTCGGGTTTGGTCTCGGATCTCGGGTTTGACTTTGACTTTAGTTGACTTCCGGGCTTGACTCTAAAACTTGACTTAAAAATACTAAATAACAACATAACTACAAGGACTAAGGTTAGCATAAAACGATGCTAACGACCCGTAAAAGTACATTAAACGGACCTAATAAACACTACTAAACACGATACATTTTGGTGTTGTCAGTAATATGCATTAAACATTCTTCAATAATAACGTCAAATGATAGATTTAGCAATTTGTAAATTATGTGTTTATTACAATTTTATTTTATTTAATTAAAATATTATAGTTTTGAATTTGCTTAGAACATATAGTTTTATAAAGAGATTACATGTTAATGAAAAGACAAATGTTGAATTAAAGAAATTTTAATATCAATTGTTGCCTTGGTTAGAGAGAGTGCATTTTGGAGGGAAAACAATTTGAACTTTCTTATTCACTTAGTATATATAGAGGAAGTATATAGAGAATTATTATATTACTCCCTCCGATCATTTGTTTACCTTTATTTTTGCCACAGTAACAACCACTTATGGTTGTACTAGGTGGATGACAGGTGGACAATAGTCTCATTGAGTGATCAAATTACTAATACATTAGCTTCCTAATATAAAAAGATAAATAAATGAATAAAACACCCTAAAATGAAAATGGTCAACAAATGACCAGAACGGGAGGAGTAATATTATTAATTTCACGGTATAACATGTTAATCCTATTACTATTGTTAACTAAAAATTTATCACTTCAAATGCAAGATCTCGATCCAGGCTCTTCGCCAAAAAACACAAGCAACCGTTACACGCCTCTACTAAATACTATCAATTTGGAGAATTTTGGTTATCAATATCCACCTTAACAAAAAAAAATGATAAGCGTAAAACTGTTTATCTCAGTGATTTTTTGAATTCAGAGGAGGCGCCTCCGTCTTCGATGAAAACTGAAATATGAACCAACGAGTAATCCTTACTATCTTCAAAGCAGGTACATGAGTGAGCACCTCAAAAATGTCTTTTCCAGACAAACTACAAGGCTTTAATGATGAAGTTCCGAGCCTTGATGAGTCGAATCTGGATGAATTTGATATTGATTCGGATGACGACCAACCGGATGTAACAGAGGATAATGTTCAATGCCCCAAAATCCTACTCTCTAAAACTGATTAGTGATTCTTATTATGTGGCTCGGTTTTAATCTGTGGAAGACTATGAACACGTTCTACTACAAGGCCGCTGGATGATAGATGATCATTATATCACCATCCGAAAGTGGGTTCCAAATTTCATTCCATCTGCAAAAAATATTAAGTACATCACGACATGGGTCATAATTCTGATCGTTCTCCATGCTGAATTTTGTAATGAAAGTTTTCTCAAAAAAATTGGTTAAAAAATAGGCAAAGTTGTTAGAATTGACAAAAACACGACCCTTGCTGAAAGAGGTCAATTTACTCGTATGAGCGTGGAAGTCGATATCTCCATATTAATCCTATCAAAATTATGACTTAATAGTACATGTACCGAATACAATATGAGGGACTAAAATCCATACGTCTTAAATGCGGGAAAATCGGTCACCAGGCCGCAGCATGTTGATGAACGGTTTGTCGCGTACCGCTCAAGCAAAAACAATTTATAAAACCCAACTAATGCGATAGCGGAAGTCGGGGTTGAACCACAAGGATGGAGGGGTCAACTACAAGTTTGAATGAATCCTATTCTAGCCTAATAAGAGATTGATTGGAAGATTAACTAAAAACTAGAAAATGCAAGTAATCACTAAATAACAAGGGGAAGACAATTAAGGGAAAAACTAAGGTAAAGGGTTCACCTTAGGGGGATTAATGGGTTAGTCTAGTAATTAGCAAATGGGTAATAAATTCGAGTAGGATTAGTTGCTAATGTCTCAACAATTAATAATCATCAACAAAGCCATCGCATTTGTCTCAAATCACCCATATAAACACTAGTCTAATCATCTCTACCACCGTCGCTTAAGAGATAATCAAACGATACTTGATAAAATGGGCAACTTTCGTTTACACATTTCATCAAACACCTAGTGAGCATATGGGTAATACCCAAACTATTACCACAAATCTACTAATTACCCAACTAATTATCCCACATAATCCTCCCTTAGGCTCCCCCTAAACCCTAGAAGGAAACTACTCACTCATGCTAAGGGAAATCAAACAAGTAAAGGCAAGGAATAGTGAAATGAACATTATGCTATGGAGATGAATAATTATAACAATCAAATGATAAACAATAAACTAGAAGTGAAAATAAATTGCATAAATAACAAAAAGATGAGAAATTTATACCAACAAGCTTGTATTAGTGAATAGGGAGAATGTCTTCACCCCAAAATCCTCAATACAAACCCAAAACTATGATAATTCTACTAGGAAAGACTAGATCTACCAACTTGAAATGAGAAATTAAGTTTAATTAGGGAACGATTAAGAGAGTAATTAATGCTTAATAGAGGTTACAAATTATCTAGGGTTTTGTGCTAAGATATAATGAAAAGCTGCCTACAAAATATTAGGGGAAGGGTATATATAGGTATCTCGAAATTAAGAAAGAAATTAGAAGAATAGTCGAAAATGCGGAGCTGTGTTCCTGGCCGGTCGACCGGCCGACGGCCCTCTGACCGGCCTGGAGCACATCAGTAGCTTCAATTTCTTCGTCTTCAAAATTCTTCTAAGTATGAAAAATGTGTTCCTGGCCGGTCCACCGGCCGCCGGCCTCCTACCGGCCTGGAGCACGAATCACTTCCCAAGTAGTTACTGATGTAGTGCAGGCCGGGTGACCGACCGGCCGCCGGTCGACCGGCCAGCACTACCTGGGCTGACTTCTTCACTCTTTCTTTTTCCTTCGTTGTGGAGTTGCGGTCTAGGCCGGGTGGCCGGCCGCCGGTCAGTTGGCCGACCTGCACCACCTGGGGCTTGCTTTCCTCACTTCTTCATCTCATCTCCGAATCCCGACTCATGCAAGACCTTTATGATCCGATTTCTTCATTTCCGCCTTAATTCCTACAAATTAAGATCGACATTCATAGCACGGGAAATCGGGAAGCAAAATGCAATCAAGGGCACGCAAATCCGTGTAAACGGACCAAAATGGGGACGAAAATGAGGGGAAAATGTGACTAATTAAATGCTTATCAAAATTCCCCACACTTAAGACTTACTCGTCCCCGAGTAAGTAAACAAAATTCGAGACCCATAAGTACCCTTATTCAATACTACACTAATACTAAGGCTCCAACCTAAACTATTAATAATATCCGACGGTAGGCAATTAACGGGCCTCCTCCGTCCCTTCAACTCACAACGAGATACTCATGAGGTAGAGTACCTCCTTGCAAGGCAAGTAGGGGCTTGCTCAAAATCGCGACGCATCCAAATGAAAAACACGTAAGAACACGACAAAGATGCATCTAATAAAAAGAAAACTCACATGCCTCATCCATGTGACGGAAATATCTAAAAGGAAAACCGTCTAAATAATGCATGATCCTTATAAGCCACTAATATCATAAAGCATGGAAAAATATTCGCCTCCTAGCGGTGCAAGTGTAATGATAATTTTTGAACCCCGTCTACTATTTGCTTGGTCAAAAGCGATAAAATGGAAGATGGAAATGAAATCCTCGTGACGTTATTAAGCACAATAGCATATGGAATTCACGTTTCTCAAATAAATGAGACACAAGGGTCGTCCCGTCTCACTATGCAACACAAAGGCGAATGATCCAAGATGGATTAAAGGAAAGGGATATTTGAGTCTAATTGCTTGCAAGATTTTCATTTCAAACTTTGCTTTCTTTTTTTTCTTTTTCTTTTTCTTTTTCTTTCTTTTTGAGTTGCATTTTGATTTGCAATTTTTTTGCATGAAAGCGCACGGTTTCCGTCAAGGACACGCGGTCGGAACCAACAATAAGGGTATCCCCACCGTAGTGGCATCGAAAGGGACCCTAGATAAGGGTCCACTAGAATCCCTAGAAGTTCCGCTTTGCATTTCCTCAACGAAAACAAGAAAAGATGATAATTGACTCAATATTTTTAGCTTGTTTCCTTTGTTTCCTTTTTTTTTTTTTTTGAGTAAGAGTGGAAGAACATTGGATCAAGAGTGGTTGCATAGCAAGAACGGCCACCTAAGAATCCTTTCTACCATCGGAATATTCACATCAATTGAGGTTGTCGAGGTGGAATAAGCGGAAACTCGTGACTCAACATTAGTAGACGGTTCAAAATTCACTAGAAATGCACAACCCAGGGCGTCTAAAATTCCACGATTAAGATGAACACTTTATGAATAAAAAAGTAGCAAAAAGGGACTATGCACATTCAACAAGTTTTCCAAAAAGACAATTATTAAAACATTTTTCTAAATGCAACTATATGCCATGATGCAATCTAGCATACATACAACCTAAATGCACATGCTCTAACCGACTATATGACACATAAGCTAATGCTATCTCCTAACAGCACACAAGTGGCACACACGCCAATCAACAAAATTCACACCATTGTCATCAACACATCCCATCCTATAATAAGAAGAAAAGGAGATAAGGGAGAAGAGAAATAGGAAAGATCTCACCAAAGCGTCTTCATTTTCCCTTTTTCGTGCCTCTTATGATGTGGGGCGCACCTATGGATGGAGATAGAAAGAAACACACGGCAATATATACAAAATAAACTATATACAAACTAGTCTAAACATATATTTTTTTTGGAAAATTTTCAAATTTTTCGATTTTTAGGCATTTTTCAACTTTTTTCAAAAATCAACGATATATACAAAAGAAATAAAATCCTCCCCACACTTAAGTCTTACTCGTCCCCGAGTAAGTGACTCAAATATGAAAGGAGGGAAAAAAGAAAAGGAAAACAAAACAATTTTTTGGGTTTTTCAATTTTTTTTTTTTGGGGAATTCCCTCCCCACACTTAGTATTTACATGGTGTGAGGGGCGAATTCAAAACAAATAACATGTTTTTGGGTTTTTAAATATTTTGAAAAATAAAAACTTGTTTTTGGGGTTTTTGATTTTTGATGAATAATCACAATATGAACAATATATACAAGAGGGTGAACTAAATGCAAAATGATATAATACAAGGTGCATGTTCTAAGTAAATGCAAGCTAAACTATATGCTAATCTAGAGTCTCGTTGTGGCGGTAAAATGCATAAATGCACGCCCCTCATGGGGGTACCAACCACAAGAAAGTCTAGTGTGCCATATCGAAGTCTCGTCGTGGCGGTAAAATGCATAAATGCACGCCCCTCATGGGGGTACCAACCACGGGAGAGTCTAAAAATGACACCAAACAAAATGCAACTACGCTATATGGATGCAAGGCTAACATGTGACGATATGTTACAAAATTAAATTCTAATGCAAGCTTAAATGGATGCAGCTAAATTGATAACTAAACTAAGATATAATACAAGTATCTAAATGTATGCAAAAATATGAACATGATGAAGATTTGGATTAAAAGGGATCATACTCATGGGTTTCCGGCCTCAGGATTATCCAGTGAAATCAGAGGATGTAGTATCAAATTGGCCATGACTGGCCTCTGCAAAAGACGCATCTACATCCCTGGCTCCCGAACCAGAGCCGCCACCCTCCACAATCTCGAACCGGGGACCCATCCTGTCAAACCACTTGGCATTCTGTGCCGCAGTCTCTGGGTCCACCTCTTCCTCATCAACGACCGGCTGAGCAAAAACCGGTGCAGAATAGTAGTCATGCTGAACACTGAAATCTCCGAACACCCTAGAACCCTGGTCATACCCGCCCTCTGGCCACATGAAATAGGACGGATGCGGGCCAACTGGCTCCCTATACCCTTCCCTACACCAATTATCGTAAGAAGGGTATTGGCCAAGAGCCAAGTCATAATACATCCTATCCACCCTCTGTGACAAAAGAGCTCTCTCCCTAGCCTCCTCCTCTCGCCACTTAGCTGCTGCCTCTGATTCCCTAGCCGCCGCCTCTCTATCCGTAGCCGCCGCTTCGGAGGCCAAATTCATATCGGCCATGAACTGGATCAAGGAAGGATCCAAAGGTGGGTAACTAGGAGTGGTGGAAGTGGATGCATCGGGTTGGGATGAATTAGGCCAAGAACGCCATTGTTGTTGATGGGAAAAGGGGTTCACATAAGGCAAGGTGGTGGAAGTGGGGCCTTGCTGCTCTCTCCTATATGTAGTGACGGGGGCAGTGGGATCTCGCCTAAATGCGTTAATTGGAGCTAGTTGATCTTCCGGGTTATCCTCAGGTGGTGGTGGAAGGTTCTCCTCCTCTAGGGGAAGGAGATAGTGCGCACTATCAGGAACCACTTTCATTGCCGCACTATTCGGGAGGGGAATAGAGTTGACCCCTCGGACCCTCCAATACATCTTCCCGTCCTCAACTCTCTTCACTACCCACTCAAGCTTCGACATAATGTAGTCCTCCGTCAACAAGGAGCATCCCCCCAAACACCTCAAATTTCGCTCATCTAGAGCATCTCTACAAAGGGCATGGGCAATCTTGGTAACAATCCCCCCTATATGGATACCGGTCGGGCTAAATGGGTCATTGGAAATTTTCTGAAAGTGGAGAGCGACATGGTGACCAATGTTGACTCCAAATTTATTCGGCTTTTGGAACAAGTAAGCCGCCAAAATCGAGAGCTCATCGGCCCGAAAATTATGACACTCCTCCCTCCCAAACAACGTCCAACCCATAAAACGGTGCCAAATCCTAATAGGGGCATTGTGGCAAGCATTTGCCGGCCTCTTAGTCCCCTTCGCAAATTCCAATCCCGATATAGCAGTCCACACATCATTCACATTAAAGGTTTCGGGGACTTTATAAGTCTTATGAAATTTAACCCCCAAAACCTTACAAAATTTCTCAAGGGAAAGGTTAAATGCAGTATTAAGAAGGCGAAAAGAAACAATTTTGACCATACCCGTGTTCCGATCTTTTTCATGACTAAAGGAACTTAAAAACTCCCATGTAAGACGGGGGTAACTACGGAAGTGTTGACCGTAAAGTTCCCCCATACCCAAACCCTTAAAAAGCTCAAGGGTGACCGTATCAAGACCGAAGTTTCGCATAGTATTCCGACAAATGAAGCGGGAATGGGGAAGGTTTCTGCGTTTTAAACATTGAAACTTACCTCGCGCAATTTTGCTTACGAAGACGATATCGGGAAAATCGTCATCCGGATCCATTCCCGCCGTTACATGCTGAAGTCTAGCCTCCAATTCCGCCTTAAGCTGAGCCCTTGTTCTTTTCCTTGGTGGTTGAGCCATGGTGATTTTTTTGTAGTAGTCAATTGAAAGATGGAAAAATTAGGGAAAAATTTAGGTTTTTGAAGTGGGGGATGATTTTGTGTGATGTAGTGGGTTAATTATTGGGTTTGTTGTTGGATTGATGGAGTTTTGTGTGGTTTTAATGGAGTTTTTGTGAAGTTTTTTTTTTTGTGGGTTTTGAAGGTAGAAAGAGAAAGAAAGAAGGAAAAATGAAGAAGAATGAAGGAAATAGAAGAGCTCACGAGTGAATAATGCCTCGGGTTGGGTTCTGGGCCGGTCTGGGCACCGGCCGCCGGTCCACCGGCCTGGAACTCAAGTCAAATTTTTCGATTTTTTGGGTTTTGAGAAATTCTCGTGTTCAGGTGTTCCTGGCCGGTCGGCACACCGGCCGCCGGCTGCCCGGCCAGGAACACAGCTCGAAAAAACCAAACTTCAAAATTTCAGTTATACGGTGTTCTGGCCGGTTGTCAGACCGGCCGCCGGTCGACCGTCCTAGAGCACAAGTCAAAATTCGCAAAAAATCCATCTTCTATGATAACGTGTTCCAGGCCGGTCGGCACACCGGCTGCCGGTCCACCGGCCTGGAATACCTGCACTTCAATTCATCAAACTTCAAACTCACCTTCTGGAGTGCTCCAGGCCGGTCGGCACACCGGCAGCCGGTCCACCGGCCTAGAGCACTTCGCCCTTATTCCTTTCTTCTTCAATTCACAACCAATAAAAATCTCTTATTCCCTAGCCTTCAAGTCACAATAAAAATCCCAAGTCACCAACAATATCGACCCAACCAACATATTCCCAAAGACACGGTTTCGATCCAAACCCGACTACAATTGTTTCAATCCTACCTAGGACTACTTCCAAAGACGAAATACCCGAGTACACAAAACCAAATCTTCACAACTACTCCTAATATGCATGCTATATACAAAAAATCGGTGGTTGTTGAGGGACTCCACCAAACCTAACAAATCTCAAGAACTTACAAATAGGACTCTTCCTCGGGAAGCGGATCCCCAAGGAAGAGTACTTCCACCGTTCCTTTTTCATCTCCATCAAAATATCTTTTCACTCGATGCCCATTGACTTTGAAATTACCACCATCTTCACTCCAAAGTTCAAAAGCTCCATGTGGTGAAATGTCGATAACTTTGAAAGGACCCGACCATCTCGAGCGTAGCTTCCCCGGAAACAGCTTGACCCTAGAATTATAGAGTAAGACTTGATCACCCACTTTTACATCTTTATCAACCAATTTGGCGTCATGCCATTTCTTTGTTTGCTCTTTGTAAATCTTTGAGCTCTCATAGGCATCAAGTCTTAGTTCTTCAAGTTCACTCATTTGGAGAAAACGTAGCTCTCCGGCCATATCAATGTCAAAGTTCATTTCCTTTAAGGCCCACCATGCCTTGTGCTCCAACTCGATTGGCAAGTGACAAGCTTTGCCATAGACAAGCTTGTAGGGAGTTGTGCCGAGGGGAGTTTTGAAGGCGGTGCGAAGGGCCCATAGAACATCCGGAAGCTTTTGAGACCAATCCTTCCTACCTTTGCTTGTGGTCTTCTCCAAGATGGCTTTTATTTGACGGTTTGAGACCTCTACTTGCCCACTTGTTTGAGGGTGGTAGGCAAGAGCGGTCTTGTGAGTGACACCATGGGAAGAAAGCAAGATCTTGAAAGTGCTCTTCCTAAAGTGCGAACCCCCGTCACTAATCACCACTCTTGGGGTCCCAAATCTTGGAAAGATAGTGTTTTTGAAGAGCTTGATAACAACCTTAGCATCATTTGTTGGGGTGGCAACGGCTTCAATCCACTTGGACACATAGTCCACCGCTACCAAAATGTACTCATTCCCACAAGAGTTTGGGAATGGTCCCATGAAATCAACTCCCCAACAATCAAAAAGCTCGATCTCAAGAATGTTTTGAAGGGGCATCTCATTTCTTTGACTTATATTCCCCGTTCTTTGGCATCGATCACAAGATTTGACAAAGTAGTGGATATCCTTGAACATAGATGGCCAAAAGAAACCACCTTGTAACACCTTTGCAATGGTGCGAGATGTACCAAGGTGGCCCCCATAGGCCGAGTTGTGAATTCTATCGACTATCTCCATACCTTCTTCTCTAGGAAAACATCTTCGAAACATGCCATCACCACACTTGCGAAAAAGATGTGGGTCATTCCAAAAATAGCGTTTTGAGTCATGCTTCAACTTCCTCCTAGCTCTAGCATCCAACTCTTCCGGAATAAACCCGCTCACAATCAAATTTGCCAAGTCCGCAAACCATGGTGATTTACCACCTATCATCATCAAACTATCTTCTCTCAACCACTCATTGATCGGGCCACTCTCATCCTTCAACCCATGATCTTCGGTAGTCAATCTAGATAGGTGGTCGGCAACAACATTCTCCGACCCGCCTTGTCTTTAATTTCCAAGTCAAACTCTTGAAGTAAAAGAACCCACCTCAAGAGCCTTGGCATTGCATCCTTTTTCACTAACAATTGTCTCAAAGCGGAGTGATCCGAGTATACCACAACCTTAGAACTAACAAAGTATTGCCGGAACTTTTCCACGGCATGAACAATGGCTAGTATTTCCTTTTCTGTCGTAGAGTAGTTGACTTGGGCTTGATCAAGAGTTTTGCTTGTGTAGTAGATTACATGGTGCCTCTTGTCCACAACTTGGTCAAGCACCGCCCCGACCGCATAATCGGAGGGGTCACACATAACTTCGAAGGGAAGGCTCCAATCCGGTGATCGGATTATGGGATCCGTCACAAGAGCCTCCTTCAACCTACAAAAAGCACTCAAGCGAAATTCATCAAATACAAATGGGGTGTCTTTGAGAAGAAGAGAAGTTAAAGGCTTGGCTATTTTAGAAAAATCTTTGATGAAACGTCGGTAAAAGCTCGCATGGCCTAGAAAGCTTCTCACTTCCTTCACATTTGTAGGGGGTGACAAGTTTTCTATTACCGAAACCTTAGCCATATCAACTTCTATCCCTCTCTTAGACACGATGTGACCAAGCACAACCCCCTCCTCCACCATAAAGTGGCATTTCTCCCAATTGAGGACGAGGTTGTGCTCCTCACATCTTTGCAAAATATGAGACAAATTCAATAGCCCAAGATCAAATGAGTCTCCATGGACACTAAAGTCGTCCATGAAGACCTCCATACTCTTCTCAAGAAAATCGGCAAAAATTGCCGTCATACATCTTTGGAAAGTCCCCGGAGCATTACAAAGCCCAAAGGGCATCCTCCTATAAGCATAAACTCCTATGGGACAAGTGAATGTGGTTTTCTCTTGGTCTTCCGGGTGTATGGGGCTTTGGAAAAACCCGGAATAACCATCTAGAAATGAATAGTAAGAATGCCCCGCTAACCTTTCAAGCATTTGGTCAATAAAGGGGATGGGGTAGTGGTCTTTGAGGGTGGCGGCATTTAATTGGCGATAGTCAATGCACATCCGCCACCCGGTCACGGGTCTAGAAGCTAAGAGAGTCCCATCCTCTTGTTCCACCATAGTCACCCCTCCTTTCTTGGGCACTACATGGACGGGGCTCACCCAAGAACTATCGGTTATTTGGTAGATAATCCCGGCCTCTAGCAACTTCATCACCTCATTTTTCACCACTTCCACCATCTTAGGGTTCAACCTACGTAGCCCATCTACCTTAGGTTTGCTACCCTCCTCCAAGACAATTCTATGCATGCAAAGATTAGGACTTAACCCTTTGATATCATCAATGCTATATCCAAGTGAACCCCTATGAGTTTTCAAGACTTTCAAAAGTTCAAGTTCTTGGCCTTCACTCAAATTAGCATTAATGATAACAGGATAAGTTTCTCCCTCACCTAAAAAAGAGTACTTAAGTGAGGGAGGTAAGGGCTTAAGTTGTACCTTTGGAGGGAGAAGGCTCTCCACCTTCTTCATTAGCTCATCATCTACCTCGTGGTCATCTCCCATTTCCTCATCATGGAGTGCCACTTGTAGAGCTTCTTCTTCATGCTTCTCCTCTTCATGCACCTTCTCAACCACTTCTTCAATGACTTCTACCGAGCATGCTTTGTGAAACATTGGTCCCTTCACTAGATGTGGAAGATTAAATTCAAGGGTTTCGTTTCCCACCCTAAAGGTTAGCCGCCCGTCCCTCACATCAATAAGGACACCTCCGGTAGCCAAAAAGGGCCTACCAAGGATGATGGGAGTGTGGCTATCCTCCGGGATATCTAGGACAACGAAATCCGTGGGGATCAAAAATTTGCCAACTTTAACGGGTACGTCCTCAAGCACACCCAAAGATTGCTTAACGGACCTATCCGCTAGTTGTAGAGTCATAGAAGTGTGGGTTAAACTTTCAAGTCCAATTCTTTTAGCAATAGTTAAGGGAATGACACTTACACTTGCACCATTGTCACATAATGCCCTTGAAATCATGACTCCCCCCACAACACAAGGGATAGAGAAACTTCCGGGGGCCCCAAGTTTTTTTGGCATTTTGAAAGAGTTAGGATTAATGAGGAGAGCACTACACTCCGCCTCCATAATCATAACATCTTGGGTACCCAAAGTCCTCTTGTGAGTCAAGATGTCTTTTAGAAATTTTGAGTAAGTGGGCATGTTTAATATAACATCGGTGAAAGGTAAGGTCACTTCAAGTCCCTCAAGCATTTTTCTAAATGGGGTGAACTTGAAGTTTTCCTTAGTTTTCAAAGCTCTAGAGGGGTAGGGGATATCGGAAACAACAAGTGGAGAACTAAAAGATACCTTTGGAATGGGAGTTTTCTTGGTTACCTTAGCTCTCGCTAGTGGTTGTACCTCTACTCCGTCATCATTGACATCCTTGTTCATCTCCTCTTCATAAGGCATAATTTCGACATACCCTTCTTCTCCCTCTTTGGGTTGATCATCTTCACCCTTGCCATCATCTTTTGACTCCAAGGTGGGAGTCAAAAAGGGCTCTTCAAGTTCTTCTCCTTCCTCAACATGCTCATCATTTGGAATCTCATCATTCATCATATCCATGTAGGGGTTATCAAGCACTAGTCCACTTCTTAAAGTCACCGCACATGCATGGTGGCTTGATGAAGCATCCTTGGAGCTTTTCCCTTGAGCAAGTAGACCTCCCGGAGGCCTTTGAGGATTGTTCAAAGCTTGAGAAGCTAACCTAGCTTCCAATTCTCTCACCTCCTTTTTGTGAGCATTAGTGACATTTTGCAAAGTCAAGTTGTTTTGGATTTCCATGTTTTTGACTAATTGCAAAACTTCACTTATTGAAGGATCATTCTCTTGGTGGGGTTGATTTGTCAAAGGAAGGGCAAAAGCATAGTCATTCCGACTACTTGAACCTTGGTTGTTGCTTCTTTGGTTGTTAAAGTTTCCTTGTTGATTGTTATGGAAATTTCCTTGTTGCCCCCTTGAACCTTGATTGTTGAAATTTGACCCTTGGTTGTTGTTAAAATTTGACCCTTGGCCTTGGAAAGATTGATCGGGAACCCCTTGACTTGCTTGATTGTTTTGATTGCCTTGGTAAAAATTACCTTGGCCTTGATTGTTGAAGTTTTGGTTCCCTTGATTTTGATTCCAATTTCCTTGACCTTGATTCCAATTACCTTGGTTTTGGAAGTTACCTTGGTTATTGTAACCTTGATCATTGAATTGTTGATTTTGGAATTGGTTTGATCCTTGACCTTGTTGAGAGTTGTTGAATTGATTATTGTAGTTTCCTCTTGAAAATTGACCTCCTCCTCTAGGTTGGGAAAAACCCGGAGGGTTGGAAGGTTGAGCTTGTGTGTGTTGAGGGTTTAACACATTTTGGCTTTTGTAACTCATGTTTGGGTGAAATTTCGAACTTGGATGATAGAAATTGGAATTTGGGTTGTAAGCTCCTTGACTTTGGAATTGAGGCCTTGAGGGCCGTGGGTTGTTGTTGATACCTTGGAATGCATTCACATGTTGGTAGTCATTTCCTCCTTCATTGTTATAAGAGACATTGTTCCCACAAACTTCAAAGGTGTGTCCATATCCATTGCAAATTTCACAAGTGGGGGTTTGATAAGCTTCCACCATAGGAGGTGCATAAGACCCACTAGCTTCATTCACATGATGGCCTTGACTTTGATTTTGAGCCTTTTGAAGCTCGGCAAAACCCTTAGTAAAAGTTTGTGTGAGCAAATCAATCTTGGCATTGGTATCCGCATTTGAAAAGTTCTCACTTGGGTACTTAGAACTCCTCCTCAAGCTATTTCCTCTAGAACTAGTACCATAGCTAGATTCCGACTCAACCATCTTCTTAATCAATGCCGCCCCTTGTTGGTCATTCAAATGATCAAAACTTCCCCCCGCGGAAGCATTCACCATAGCCTTGGTTTGAGGGAGGAGAGTTTGATAGAATGTTTGAGTGACATACCAATCCGCAATTCCATGATGAGGGCAACGGGCAAGTAAGTCAATGAATCGATCCCATGCCTCTCCTAAGGATTCTCCATCCTCTTGTTGAAAGGTTGTTATCTCATTCCTTAGCATCGCCGTTTTGGAAGCGGGGTAGTACTTACTTAGAAACTCCTTAGCCAAGTCATCCCAAGTAGTGAAAGTGTTTGGAGGATGGTTATTCAACCACCTCTCCGCCCGGTCTTTGAGGGAAAATGGGAACAACATGAGGCAAAGGGTTTCCTCGGGCACACCATTCCTTTTCATGATTCCTACCCTACTTTTGAATTTTCTCAAGTGGGCATGAGCATCCTCATCGGGGAGGCCTCCAAAGCTATCCCGCTCAATAGAACTCATTTGAGCCGGGTGAATCTCAAAGTTATTTGGGGCCAAGACACCGAAGTTGATTGGAGATTGGGTATCATCGTGGTTGGGACGGTTACGGTCACGTAAAGTCGTCATTTGTGGTTGATTTTGTTGTTGAGGTATTGTAGGTGGTGAATTTGGTGGTGTATTTTGTTGTGTATTGTAGAAGGGGTTTTCAAATATGGGTTCAATGGTGTTGTTTTGTGGGTAATCGATTGTTGGAGTGGATGTAGAAGCAATTGAAGTATTGGCTTGTTGATGGCTAACTCTTCTTGAATTCCTAACCCGAGCAAGTGTATTGGCACGGAGAGTCCTAAACAACCTTTCGGGTTCCGGATGGCTCAAGAACAACCCTTCACCTCTAGGCATGCACTCAAAGCAACTCAAAAACAAGTTAGACTCCTAGTGTGTTTTTGGGCACACTAGGGAAAGACAATAATGCAAGGCACTCTACAAATAATCTAACAACTAAAAACCAACAAAAACAACAAGTAACTTGGCTAAATCTAAGACACAAAACAAACTACGAGTTTCCTTACGCCATCCCCGGCAACGGCGCCATTTGATGACCGGTTCGTCGTCAAAACAAACATCAAAAATAACCCAATAAAAGTAGTATAAAGGGGTCGAATCCACGAGGATGGTGGGGGTCAACTACTAGTTCGATTGAATCCTATTCTAGCCTAAAATATGACGGATTGGAAAGTTAACTAAAAACTAGGAAAAACAAGTAATCGCTAAATAATAAAGATGAAAACAATTAAGGGAAAGACTAAGGTGAAGGGTTCACCTTAGGGGGATTAATGGGTTAGTCGGGTAATTAGCAAATGGGTAACAAATTCGAGTAAAATCGATTGCTAATGTCTCAACAATCGATAATCATCAACAAAGCCATCGCATTTGTCTCAAATCACCCATATAAACACTTAGTCTAATCGTCTCTACCACCGTCGCTTAAGAGAAAATCAAACCATGCTTGATAAAATGGCAACTTTCGTTCACACATTTCATCAAACACTTAGTGCGCATATGGGTAATACCCAAATAATTACCACGAATCTACTAATTACCCAACTAATTAACCCACATAATCCTCCCTTAGGCTCCCCCTAAACCCTAGAAGGGAATCTACTCACTCATTCTAAGGGAGATCAAACAAGTAGAGGGAAGGAGGAGTTCAATAAACATTATGCTATGAGATGAATAATAATAACAATCAAAAGATGAACAATAAACTAGAAATGTAATTAAATTGCATAAATAACAAAAAGATGAGAAATTTAATACCAACAAGCTTGAATTAGTGAAGAGGGAGAATGTCTTCAACCCAAAATCCTCAATACAAACTCCAAACTAGGATAATTCTAATAACAAAGACTAGATCTAACAACTTGAAATGAGAAACTAAGCTTGATTAGGGAATGATTAGGAGATTAATTAGGACTAATTTAGGTTACAAATTATCTAGGGTTTTGTGCTAAAAGGAATGTAAAAACTGCTTACTAAACAATAGGGAGAGGGTATATATAGGTATCTCGAAATTAAGGAAGAAATTAGAAGAAGAGGGCGAATTTTCAGTCTTGTGTTCCCGGCCGGTGGACCGGCCGCCGTCCCTCTGACCGGCCTGGAGCACATCAGTAACTTCAGGAACTTCGTCTTCAAAATCTTCAAAAATTCACTAAGTATGGAAAAATGGGGGTCCTGGCCGGTCGACCGGCCGCCGGTCCCCCACCGGCCTGGAGCACCATTTCACTCTCATGACCTTCTGGTGTATGTACAGGCCGGGTAGTCGACCGGCCGCCGGTCGACCGGCCGGCACTACCTGGGCCTTTTCTTCCTTTTCTCTTCTTCTTTCACTTGTGGAGTTGTGGTCTAGGCCGGTGGACCGGCCGCCGGTCAGAAGGCCGGCCTGCACCACCTGGGCATGCTTT
Organism: Heliosperma pusillum; assembly: GCA_022085475.1. Taxonomy (NCBI): domain Eukaryota; kingdom Viridiplantae; phylum Streptophyta; class Magnoliopsida; order Caryophyllales; family Caryophyllaceae; genus Heliosperma; species Heliosperma pusillum. Next base: position 12,865 of record JAIUZE010008935.1, on the reverse strand, counting down.
CTTCACTTTTTCACCTCATCTTCGAATCCCGACTCATGCAAGACCTTGTTGCTCCAATTTCTTCATTTCCGCCTTAATTCCTACAAATTAAGACCGACATTCATAGTACGGGAAATCGGGGAGCAAAATGCAATTAAGGGCACGCAAATCCGTGTAAACGGACCAAAATGGGGACGAAAATGAGGGGAAAATGTGACTAAATAAATGCTTATCACTATTCAAGTTAAATGTGACCTTATTGTCACCCACTTCCAATGTTATTTTACCATTCTTGACATCCATTACCGCACCCGCGGTATGTAAAAAGGGTCTTCCCAAAATAATTGGGATTTGGGCATCCTCGGGCATGTCAAGAACAATAAAATCAGCTGGAATAAAGAATTTACCAACTTTGACAGGAATATCCTCTAAAACTCCCAAAGGACGGTTTATTGAACGATCCGCCATTTGCAATGTGACACTAGGTACATTTCAAGACTCTCATATTAAGCGTAGCACAAATAGAGTAAGGAATGACACTTACACTAGCACCTAAATTTCATAAAGCTTTATCAATTTGATAGGTACAAAATGTGCAAGGAATGGAAAAACTACCGGGATCTTTTAACTTAGGAGGGGACTTGTTTTGCAAAAGAGCACTACACTCAGCGGTGAAGGCTATAGTTTTGACTTCGTCAAAAGTCCTCTTCTTAGTTAAAATGTCTTTCATGAACTTAGTGTAAGACATAATTTGAGTGATTAATTCGATAAAAGGAACGGTTACCCGGAGGTCCTTCAAAACTTTCATGAATTTACCGAATTGAGTAGTCTTTTGATGCTTTGCCAATCTATGAGGGAAATGCACTTTGACTTTTTCCGGCTCCCTTTTCTCAACATCCTTCTTTGGAGGAGGATCCTCCACATCTTTGACTTGCTCAACCACAATGGGATCATCCACCTTCTTTAGCATAACCTCATCTTTCTTACCACTAGGGGAAACTTCCAAGTCAACAAGCACCTCCTCATTGTCCTTGGGCATGGGTGGCTCATCATACTTCGTACCACTTCGCAAAGTGATTGCATTGAGAGTATCATGTGGTTGCTCACCTTGAGGTCGTAATTGACCTGTTTTTCTTTGAGAGCTAGAAGCGGCTAGTTGAGTCATTTGTTGTTCTAGCATTTTGATTGCGGCACCATGACTTTGATCATTCTTTTGAAGTTGTGCCAACATTTCCGTTTGGGTCTTAGACAATTTCACTACCAAGAACTCAATTTTGCGATGTTGGTTGTTTTGTTGGACATTTTGGGGGGGTGGAACTTGGTTTGGTTGAGAGTTTTGTATTGGTGATCTTTGTTGGTAGTTTTGATTTTGATAGCCCGGTGGAAAATTGAACCTTTGTTGTGGGACATAGGCATTTTGTTGAGCTTGAGGCACAAAATTTTGTTGGGGTTGAGGATTGAGCACATTATTGCTTTGGTAAGACAATTTTGGGTGAAATTTTGTGTTTGGGTTGTAAGTAATGGAAAAGGTGCCCGGTGGATAAGGACTTTGCTTAAAAGCTTGAAAAGCACATACCTCTTCCATAGTAGCTTGGCATAGATTGGAGAAATGACCCGAACCTCCACAACTTTCTCAAACAACAATTTGGCTAGTAGAAGACACGACATTGAGTTGATGAACCGCCTGTTGAGCCTCCAACTTTTCGTGAAGCAAAAGGATTTGATTCTTCAAAATGCTAGTGTCGAAAACTTCCTCTCCTCCTTGGATGGGTTCACTCCGAGATTTGACATATTGGGCATCATGGATCGCCATGGATTCAATTGTGGCATGAGCAATATCCGTGTCAATTTCTTGAAACCGCCCATTGTTGGCGGAATCAAGAATTCTTCGGGATTCGGCACAACACCCATTTTGTAGAATGTTATGGCAAGGAACCATTCATCCAACCCATGATGTGGGTATTGCCTTTGGAGCTCCTTGTACCTCTCCCAAGCTTCATATAAGCTCTCAAGAGCTTGTTGACGGAATCCAGTGATTTGGCTCCTCAAAGTTTGAGTTTTTTCGGGTGGAAAAAACTTTTGATAAAAGGCAAGAGCCAATGTCTCCCAATTTGTCACTCCCATGGTGGTATGATCAAGGTTTTGATCCAAAGTTTAGCCTTGCCCTTCAAAGAGAAAGGGAAAAGTATTTCACTAATTTGGGCTTGAGTGACACCTGTTTGGCGAATCATGGAGCAATAGTCACAAAAGTTTTGCACATGCAAATTGGGATCCTCCAATGGACTTCCCCCAAATTGCTTCCTCTTCACAAGGGTAATGAAAGCTGGTTTGATCTCGAATTCCGGGGCGGTAATTTGAGTGGTGGTGATACCGGCCAGAAGCATAGCCGCGGTGGGCTTGTTATGATCTGAAAGTTTCACCATCTTCTTAGTTGGTGAGGGTGGTGGTGGTGATGATGATGAACTAGAAACCTCCTCCTTTTCAAGATTTTCCAGATCGTCTATGTAAGACTTTCTGGCACTTTCAACTTGCACGGGAGAAGGGACTTCTTTTACTTCTTTCCAAAAGCGTCGTCTTCTACGAAAGGTTTTCTCGGGCTCGGAATCTGGTGAAAGTAATTCTTCCTCAAGAGAAGACCTGGGCATAAGGCAACAATCTTCAAGGAAATTGTAATTACGGTCTCAAGGAACAAGTGTTCTTAAAGACAAGAGAAAAAATGATAGAAGTCTACAAATCAAAAACGAAATAAAGCTGTACTCCCCGGCAACGACGCCAAAATTTGATAGACTATGTCGCACACCTAATCAAAGATAAATTTCCCTAGATACAAATTAATGTAGTACGAGGGGTCGAACACAAGGAGACGGGAATTGCGCTATGAAATGCTATGAAAAGACTACTATCAAAGTCGGTTTAATGGTTGATTTAGTTTTGATGTTTAGCTAAAAATGATGTAAATTAAATATTATTAAAAGAGTCTAGGGGAATCGGGTCACTCATGCAAATACGTAAATGCTCATGTTAAACATAGGAATTCTTAATATTGTCAATTGTTTAGGCTAAAGACACCCATCTCTCGATATTAGTGTCAACCTTAGGTCGAGTCCTAGAGAACTTTCGTTATGACTAAAGTCGTCCTACTACACATGCTTAGTCTAATCCGATTCCGTGCCTCTCGACTTATAGAATGAATTAACAAATTTAATCAATGTAATTGGCCAAATAACAAAGATTAACAAAATAATACAAGCATGTGGTGGAAACAATTTATCAATATTAATTTATCATTATTTTAACATTTACAACTTACTAATTGTGCATGGCTTCCTTAATCCCTAGACAAACGAAACTACTCACTCATGTTGATGATTAAACTAATAGTATTTGATATAATAAGCATGATGATTATGAAATTATAAAGGAAAACAACTTGTTAATATAATGTGCTACACTAAGAATTACTACTAACAATTCTAATGTAAATAACAATGAAATCTTGATTAACTAGTGTTACGATTAACTAAATGACTTGTAAGGTAAGTGACGGAAGTGAAAACTAACATAAAACTAGAATTAAAATTACCGCAAGCAAGAAGTATAACTCGAAAATGAAGGAAAAATAACCCAAATAGTTTGAAAGAAAAGATTGAATTACAACTTGAAATGTAACCAAGTGTTTGAACAAAGTAATAACCAAATGTTTAACTAAATATGAAACTAAGAGAAACTTGGGTACTTAAACTAAGGAAAATGTAAGGGAGGAATATGTGTAAAGATAGTGTACAAGATGATGAAAAAGATAGATGCTAAGTGTCGAAGTCCCTCTCCTTTATATAGGGAGAGGGACTTGAAACGTATGCATTCACAGAGCCCAAACCCCGATCGGGGAATGCGAACTCTGATCAGGGTTCCACTAACCCGGGAACAATTGCTTGATTACTCAATTAAATGCTTGAGGAATCCTATGATATGCCTTTAAGCTCCTTAATTCTCCGGTTAATTACATAGTCTTGACATCCTATGAGCATCCAAAGAGCATCCCTATGTTGAGTTGTGGACTCCTTAAATTGGGCTTCATTTTTCGGTTTCTCATTTGTATATCAACCCATTTCACAAATCTTCATGCTTGGGCTCGTCATTCTCCATACTATCCTTCCACGGTCCATCTTGCTTCCATTAGCTTGGTGTACTTTGGTGCTTGCTAATGTGCTAGGAAAAAGCCTATAAATGCTTAAATTCCTACAAAACGTAGCAAAAACGAGTAATGCACCTCGAACACGTAATTAGCTCACAAATATACTAAACAAAGTATAATAATCATGTAAAATCGAGCTAAATTAGGGATAAAATCATATAAAAATTAGACATATCAGTATCTTAATGAGGAGGATCTAAACAGCTAAATAGTACAGACAATAAAGTAGAAAAAAAGATTGAACTCTGAAGCATAAAGTAGTTTTGTTGTTTTCCTGAAATGGCAAAGCTTCAATTTGTCTTCTGCTTGGGTTGTCTGGCTACTTTACTTGGCATTAGGACTCATAAAGGTTTCACTTGTGATCATAGGGACCTTATTATTCATGCTGCTACCTGACCTAATGCAAAAGAGAGCCTCAACTGGATTGATTTATGAAAATACCATGTTGGACTCTTTTCAGGATGTGAACCATGTAGGCTGTTTTTCTTGGACTTAGACTTAACCTTTGGAAAAAATTTCCTGGACTTTTTTGCTGACCTTCATATGAACTTGGCAGAAGGCCAAAGTGGGGGCTGCTGGGATAACCTGGTGAACCTCTTAGGTGGCGGGAAGTTGACTGGTGCAGGCTTATTGGGTTGTTTCTGCTGGATTGTTGTCTGTGTGGTGTTGTTTCTAATGGCTTGGCTCATGTCTTCGCATATGCCTCGAGTTATGTCTTGTCTTGTCTTTGCCATGGTCTGCTCAAAGTGGCCTCTTGGGTTAGCTCATGCTGCAACCTCCCCAGGTTAAAAAGGGATTGACCTCAAGCCTGGCCCTGCTTCATCCTCAGAATCTCCATTGTAAGGGTTTAGATCTTCTATGTTGAAAGCTCTATGCACTCCATAGTCACCTGGCAGATCAATCTTGTAGGCATTTGGCCATACCTTCTCAATGACCTCAAAGGGGCCATAAGCTCTTAGCTCCAACATGTTCTTCCTTTTGGAGGGAAATCTTTCCTAGCACTCTCTCATACGTTCTTTAATTGGAACCCAAAGAGTGGCTTCTCAATTTAAAATTAAAGTGGGGACGATGCGATAGCAGGCTCGTTAGCCTTTCCCCGGCCAAATAAAGCAGATGCAGCCGATGAAGCGGAACATGGTGGGTATAATGGTAGATGCCCGAGACCAAGAGAAAAAAGAAGAAGATTAAATAAGAAAAAAAACCCACATCTTTCAGTCTAAGCTTGCTTAATTCCTGCACTAAGTGCACTTGGTTGAGGCAATTTTTACTTGTTTGTCATCAACTAATCTGAAAGGAAAGATTCCTATCTTATGTTGTATTCGTAAATCTCCTGAGATGTATCCATACTAAGTCTTTGGGAGTAAATTCTTTCTTATGCCTAGGGACCTTAGCATTATTCTTGTACATGTCACTGGTCTTCTCAATTTGCCTTCTAATAGTCTCATGTAGCTTTATCATTTGCTCCACTCTTTTCCTTGCATTAAAGTTTACTTCTTCCCTGGGAACAACAGATAAATTAAGAGGCATTAAAGGGTTAACTCCATATACTACCTCAAAAGGACTGTGGCCTGTTGCTGATGATGGTGCTCTATTGAATGCAAACTTTGCCTGAGCCAATTTCAGATCCCAGACTTTCAAAGACTTTCTCACTATACACCTTAGTATCCTCCCCAATTTTGTGTTGGTCACCTCAGTCTGACCATCTGTCTGTTGGTGGTGAGAAGTACTGAACAACAGTCTTGTATTCAAAAGCCTCTAAAGTGTCTTCCAGAAATAGCTCATGAAATTGGTGTCTCTGTCAGACACTATAGTCTTAGGCACCCTATTTAACTTCATTATCTCCCCCAGGTACAGCTCTGCAACATTAGCTGCATCTTATGTCTTCTTACAGGCTATGAAATGAGCCATTTTGCTGAACATGTCTACCACAACCATCACAGAGTCCTTCCTGCTTTGTGTTCTTAGAAAGGCTACAATGAAATCCATACTCACATCCTCCCGAGGCATGTGAGGGACTGGTAGGGGTGTATAGGGACCTGCATGGAAGGAACTCTTAGCCTGCTGGCACACTCCACATCTTCTAAGCACAATCTGCACTTCCCCCATCATTTTAGGCCAATAGAATTGGTCCTGCAAGATATCTAGTGTCTTTTGGACACCAAAGTGACCTCCCAAGCCACTAGCATGTACTTCTTTGATCAGCAAATTTCTGTAAGAGCCCCTTGGAACACACAGCTTGTTCCGTTTCATTAAGAACCCTCTTTGCAGACTGTAGGGTATATCATGTACCCTTGTTCCTTCACTATGAGCTAACCAGTCTTCAGAGAAGTCAGGGTGATCTTTGTATAGCTCCTTCATGAATTCAAGCCCTAGGACCTTCTGCTCCATGGTTGACAACAATGTATACCTCCTTGAAAAAGCATCTGCAATAATGTTCTGCTTGCCTTCCTTGTACTTGCTTGAAAATATAAAGGATTGAAGAAATTTAACCCACTTGGCATATCTATGATTCAGTTTGTGCTGGCTACTTATATACTTCAAGGCCTCATGATCGGAATGCAATACAAAGGGCTTGGGCTTCAAATAATGGCTCCAATGCATAAGAGCTCTGACAAGGGCATAGACTTACTTATCATAGGTTGAATAGCTTAGCTTTGCCCCACTTAAATTCTCACTGAAATAGGCTACTAGCTTCCTCTCCTGAATTAGGGCAGCTCTAATTCCTACCCCCCTTGCATCACACTCTACTTGAAATAGGCAGTTGAAATCAGGCAGCCTGAGGACAAGTACATCACATAATAGCTTCTTGATGTGTATGAAGGCTTGCAGAGCACTCTCAGTCCATTTAAACTCACCCTTCTTCATGCATTCAGTGATTGGAGTAGCAATAGCACTGAATTTCTTGATGAATCTTCTGTAAAATGAAGTTAGGCCATGCATGCCTCTCACTTCTGTGATGTTCTTAGGGATTGGCCAAGACTGAACAACAACAACCTTGTCTTGATCCACAGAGATCCCCCTTCCTGATACCACATACCCCAAGAATTTAACCTCTTCTGTCATGAATGTACATTTCTCCAACTTCCCAAATAGCTTGCATTCTCTCAGAATCTCAAAGACTGATTCAAGGGGCCTCAAGTGATCTTCTGATTTTTGCTATAAATGAGTATGTCACCAAAATAAACAACCACAAACTTGCCTAAACATGGTCTTAGTACTTATGTCATTAGTCTTATAAAAGTACTAGGTGCATTTGATAGTCCAAATGGCATAACAAGCCATTCATAGAGGCCATGCTTTGTTTTGAAGCTTGTCTTCCATTCATCACCATCCCTGATTCTCACCTGATGATAGCCTTGCCTGAGGTCTATCTTTGAGAAGACTCTGGACCCACTCAATTCATCTAACATATCATCCAGTTTAGGTATGGGAAGCCTGTATTTGACTGTGAGATTGTTTATAGCTCTGCTTGTAACACCCCCATACACCAAGGTGCCTTACAAGACCCCCTTAGTACACATGAATGCTACCATATCGGTTGACCGAGGTAGTGAACATCACAACAAGCAATAAAGGAAGCAATACTTTATTAGATAAGGTTTTACTGTGAATACATGTCTCAAAGAGATGGCATACCATCCGACCAACTCCAAACAAACAATGAATAAATAACAAATGTCTAACAACTAATCAAGACTCCAATAATGCGGAAGCTAGACTCCTAGGTGATCCAATCTGTAGAGTCTATTGATCGAATACGAAAGAGGGGGGGGTGAATTGAGTATTAAAAACTAGCCCCACTTTTTCGATTTATATGATATGTAATTAATTATTTGATCTTATGAATTAAAATCAACTAAATAATTAATCAAAGTAAGCGCAAATAACGAAATAACGAAAAGTAAAGAGATAAGAGAGAGGCACACGATTTTTGAAGTGGTTCAGTTTCACACGTTGAAGCCTACGTCCACTATTCTCGATTAATAATTTTTAGTACCATTCTACGGATTACAAAAATTATCAACCCACTCGTATAATCAACACTATGATTATAACTCAAGGTGAGTATCGCTAAATACTCTATACTATCTTACGCTAATAAGAAAGTACAATATAACTCACACAAATTCCCGTTAAAGAATTGTAAGCTTATAATGATGTACTATTATCCAATAACGTATTTCACTCAAGCGATTGATAATAATTGATGCACAACTCTTTTAAAAACAAACTCTAAAAATAATAAATATTTGCTCAAAGGTTTGCTTTAAAACGATTTTGGAAAATCAACACAAGTAAAATAAATAGCCGTGTAAAGTATGTGTATTTCGTGTGTTTTACAATTGGTATGTGAATGAGTATTTATAGTAGTAGAATCATAGTAGATCTAAAACCCTAGTATAATATTTAACAAAGATATTTATCTTATCATAAAATAATATTTGCTTATCTTTTAGAAATATCTTTATCTCAAAATATTATTTGGTTTATCTTATAGAAACATATTTATCTTAATATTTCAAAATATTGTTGTAAAGATATAGTAGAATCCTAGATTAGGTAAACTAAGAAAACAACCTAAGGAGGCCGAAATCCATAGCTCACGAAACCCTAGGAGGCACGCATCCCTAGGTGGCACAAACACTAGGTTTCACGAAACCCTAGGTGGCTCAAACACTAGGTGGGCTAATTAGGTTAACAACAAATTGAGATAGAATATATTAGAAACCCTAGGTAGCATGACAACCCATAAGTTGTATTACTAACCAATAGAATCTCATAAATATATTCTCTAATAAAACTTTTGATAAATATAAAAAATACTCTTTCACTTTTGAAAACATTTCAAAACATTTTATTTCCAAAATCATGCATCAATATTTATCATCCAAAGTCATAGGCTAAAGCTATAACTTTGAACATAAAATCTCTCGAATAGAAAAGTTACCGAATGACGACCTATACTATCTAATCTTCACAAAGATCTTCAGTATACGGATCATCTCTTCATCTTGATCACAAAGACCCTCCATCTCGAGTCTTGTGTAGTTTTATGTAGATCTTGTTTGAAGCGATTTTCTTTAAAGTTATGCCTGGGTAGCTATAACTTTCATGTTCACTTCCAAAGTTATTCCTGAAGTTGTTATAACTTTGTCTCACAAACTTTATCAAAGTTATGCATAACTTTGATCTTTCTTCTCATAATTGTTGCTAGCTATAATAAGACTAAAGCACACAATTACACGCATATGATATATCGAGTAAAACATATTATTACGTAAACACATGTCATTATCAAAACTATGAAATTGGTCCAACAAATTCCCCCTTTTTGATGATGACAAGTCTCATATGATTTCTAATAACAAAGTGACTAAGCATGGTTCCCCCTCAACAAAGCACTCCAAAGTTATAGCAACTTTGATCGCAAGAACATAACAACTTAGCCAAAGTTATAGCTTGAGAGACTTTAAGAGATAACGAGTCTTGACAAGGAGCAAGCTTAAGCAAAGACTCAAATCATATCATTTCTTCCCCCTCTTGGCATCATTGAAAAGACAAGAACAAAGACATGAAACGACTAGAATAACACATGTCAAGGCAAGAAATAGATGTGCAAAATACGCAATATTAAACGATATATAACAAGCAAAATCAAATATTAAATGTCAATTAAAAACTACAAACCACAAAATAAGTATTAATGCCAAATGGATTAGTAGTTTAAGAAACAAAACAAGCTAAGGTAAGAAGATCAAGGCTTTTTGGGTTGTCGGATGATGTTGGGAGTAATGTAATCGGGTCGGGTGCGGTACTCGAGAGTAGAAAGACGATCAAGGCACGTCGACACATGAGTAGCTTGGGCGGTGAGGCAAACATCGAAGTTGCGAACCTTCAAAGAAAGAGCCTCCGTCGCATCAAGTATAGTGTGCATCCCCTCACGCATTTCCGAACCGCTTTTCACCAATGCACCTCCTTGGCTTACCAAGAATTGCATCCGATCCCTTTGCCTATACATCTCTTGTCGAATATCGACAACATCCCTCTCTAATTTTACTAGGCAACCATCAACACCCGTCATCCAGCTCCGCAACTCACCACTCACACCCGAACCGACATGGTCACGGGTAGAGCTAGTGTTCCTCATAGCCACGGTTTTTACAATTTTTTTTTTTTTTTTTTTTAACAACCGCATCAAGGCGCTCCATTACTTTTCCCATAAACACATCCAATTTCCAAAAGATGTTTAATCAAGATTGATCTTAGGAAGGCTTATGATTCTGTGGAATGGGTGTTTCTACAAAAGATGTTGCAAGCCCTTAATTACCCTCCTGGTCTGATTAATATGATAATGCAATGTGTTTGTACTCCAAGTTATTCTATTGTTCTGAATGGGCAATCTCATGGTTTTTTTAAGGGAGCCAGGGGTTTGAGACAGGGTGATCATATGTCTCCTTTATTATTTACTATTTGTATGGAATACTTGAGCAGACTGTTGCACATCACTACTGCTATTTCTGGATTTAACTTTCATCCACTTTGCAAAGGTATTAAGTTGACTCATCTTATGTTTGCAGACGACTTGTTGCTTTTTTGTAAAGGGGATATTAGGTCTGTGTTTATTATAATGGATACTTTTAAAAGATTCACTTGTGCTTCTGGCCTAAGCATTAATTCTGATAAGTCTGATATTTACTGTAATGGGGTTGATACTGCTGTGTTACAAAGCTTGCTTCAAGGTACTGGTTTCAAGCAAGGGGAATTGCCTTTTAAGTACTTGGGAGTGAAGATTTCTCATAAAAGATTGTCTAAAGTGGACTGTAATATGCTTGTAGACAGAATGATTAGGAGAATAAGGGGGTGGAATAGCAGAAAGATTTCTTATTCTGGAAGGCTGATATTGGTGAAGGCTGTTTTGGCAACAATTCATAACCATTGGTCCCAGATTTTTGTGCTACCAGTTGGGGTGTTGGATAGAATTCAGGCTTTGTGTAGGAATTTTCTTTGGGAGGGGGATAATAAATATTCTAAGGCTCCTTTAGTTTCTTGGAGGGTACTCTGTACACCTAAGAAAAATGGAGGTCTTGGACTGACTGATAGTAGAGTGTGGAATATTGCAGCTATTGGGAAGTTGGTATGGTGGATTGTATGTAAGAAGGATCAATTGTGGATCAAATGGATTGATAGTATTTACTTGAAGGGTGCTTCATGGATGGATTATGAGCCTTCTACTTGTAGTTCTTGGGCTTGGAGGAAAATTTGTGAGGTGAAGAATAGAGTAAGGAATGGGTATATACAGGGTAAATGGAGAGGTACTGATAGGGGTTATACTATTGCTGATGGATATAATTTGTTACAGGATCTCACTGGGCAGAATGTTCTATGGCATCATATGGTTTGGAATAGGTATAACTTACCTAAATGGAATTTTATTTTGTGGCTGGTTATGAAACAAAGATTGCTTACTCTGGATAGACTCATTGGTATGGGCATTGATGTGCCTATTAATTGTTATCTTTGTGGATTGGACGCTGAGGATCATTCACACTTGTTTCAGAATTGCTGTTATATCAGGAAATGTATGGATATTCTTGCAGGTATGGTTGGAGTGAGTTGGAATGGCTTGTTGCAATGTATAAGTACTGCTAGATTAGGAAGACAGTTGAAGATGTTCATCAGACAGATGTGTTTTGCTATGGTTACAGGGGTATGTTATGAAGTTTGGCACATGAGGAACATTTGCAGGATTGATGGGTATGTGAGACAGCCTATTCAGATTGTGTTGCAGGTGAGAAATGATTGCAGAAGACGATTTAAAGGCTGTTTTATGGGTACTATGAAGGATGACTTAAGGCGTTGGTGTCAGCAGGTTGGATTTATTTGAAGAGTAAGATGTGATTGTTGTAGGATGTTTGTTATGCTTATTGTATTTGAGTTTGCTGTTAAGTAGTATGAAGAATGTAATGATGGTTGATACATTGTAATAGTCTTTGTTCTTAATATAATTTACCTTTTACAAAAAAAAAAACACATCCAATTTCGATTCAAGCCCCGAAAAATCAGCCACTCTCGGGTTCATAACAACCGAACCATTTATTATTATTTTTTTTTTATTATTAATCGACGCCTTTTTGTAGCTTCAAGCACCGAACCCGACTTGGTTTGGGTTTTGGAGTTTGGGTAGTGGTGTTTTTGTAGAGTAGCCGTGTAGCGCCGGCTCTATTCCTCTTTTTCCTTTTTTTTTTTTTTTGAATTTGGGTAGGAAAATGAATCTTAGGTAATTGATTTTAGGGATATGGTAAGGATAGAATTTGGTAAATAAAAAGATATGGTAGGGTGATTTTATTTGGTAATTTCGGCTAACATGAAATACATGGGTAGAATTTGGCTCAATTTTGGAAAGTGAATAAGATAGGTTTTTGGCAAATATGTGGTTCATAATTCAATTTCCATAAAACACTTAATATGCAAGATACTCACGTAAAATATATTATATTAAACACAAATATACTAGCAATGAAATATGCGGACACAGTCATACAATCTCGTCTTATTCTAGCCAGTCACACAGGTTCACAAAATAAATAAGATGAATTTAATTGCTACCGATTAAACCAATTTCCAACCGCAAAATCTCAAAACGTCTTCTCGCTAACGCCTTTGTTAAAATGTCAGCCCATTGATTGTCAG
>JAIUZE010008934.1:0-15346 GCA_022085475.1 Heliosperma pusillum | reverse complement strand
GGTTCGTAATATGGCCGATTTGAATTTGTAATATGAATACGCGATTTGCGCAAAATAGAGCATAATTCGATAAAATTATAACCAACCATTATAACCAACCATTATAATACGATGTAATTTCGAATTCATAATTCGCGCATATCGATTCGCAATTTGTTGGGCAATTAAGCGAATTCGGTAACCCAGGTTTATGGTATGGTGCAAGCGTTGGCCTCTTATGTAGATGTATATCGAATTACCGATGAGTGATATGATCAAAATCACATTGGTTAGCGAGTCATAGTACTATCAATTCAAGGAATATTAATCAAGTTTATTATGTTAAGACCTTACCAAGTCCCTGTGATATAATATATCTCTTTATATATGTACATCCGTCGTTTCATTTTAGTGTACATAATTTTTCTCTTGATGGTCAGCCGAAGCCTTCAGTTACTGCACAATTTTATGGTGATGTTGCTACTGTACATTTTGATTTTGAGCATGTGTATGTTTAATCGTGCCTTTAGTGACTACATAATGTAAACATAAATCTTATTTTGATTTTGTATATTTTTGATGATGTAGCTACAGTATTTGTTTTACATTTATCAATGTATATGCTCACATTATGCTGGTCTAGATTGATAGCAGTTGAGTACAAATGTTAAATTAGGAGGGGTACTAGTTGATGAGTGTTTATTGTATCTCTGGTGCTAAGTGTGCTAAATTTTGGAGGTATTAGATTCTTAGCAACTCCAATACTCTTTTACACTGGTTGTTTTTTTGGCTCCTCATGTGTCTTGAACACCTTAGTCTGGTGCCTATGGTTTGGGCTCTAGCCTCATGACCCTCCGACTTCGGAATGATTTATAGAAAGATCTCCGCTCTCCTATTGTACAACGTTTCTTGATTATCTGCGATCAGCCTCTAATTTTCTTGGTCAATGTTGAGTTAATTCAACCCACACTGTGATCGAAGACTCACTAGTCAATTACTTTTGGCAGGGAATCCATGCCATCAATCTTGGCGATAGTGCATTCATAGTGATAAGAGATGGAAGTACGGTTTTCCGATCCCCTGCACAGCAATATGGTTTTAATTTTCCTTATCAGCTGGCAAATGGCAATGGGGGTGATTTACCCAGTTCTGGTCAGGTATGTTCGCTTTGCATATCTATAATTTCTCATTTGGTGCTCTGTCATGTCATGTGATTACTTGTAGTTTCGTACATTTTAGCTGAGCTTGTGATGACATGCTCCTGACGAATGTGTTGTCACCTCCTGTTAGGAAAATTAGCGCTCTTTCATTAAAAAGAGATATACAAGATAACTATTTTAGTGATTCAGCATAAGCCTACAATACTGTACAACTTCACTCAGAATATAATTTTGCAGATACAAGTGTGAGGAGATTAAATTTGATATCCTTCATTCACAGCTGTAGTAAAGCAAGAAACCAAGTACATCCTCGATTCCTCGCACTCTACTTTTAAGTGGAGAAATTTAATAAACATGCACTGCTTTTGGTTGTGGCTAGATTTGTCAACTACAAAAAAACTCGGTTATTCTATATTGGATATCGAATATAGTGAACATACTTTTATATAGCCTAGAGATACATGCAATAATAAATTATCTCAATACATGTAGATATGGGTTCTTTGGGATTATTTAGACTTTCATTTAGAGGTTATCTCCGTCCATGCCTCTAAAAGATCTATAGTAATCGGCATTGGAGATTTTAGATATAGCCACATGGGATTATTTTCCAGCCTATACGCCATTCTGTCGCTCACCATATGGAGATTTCATGAACTTGGAGACATTCTTTAATGACGCGTAGGATATTAGACACCGTGTCATATCGAGGAATGAGGTCGTTGGAATGGCATAATTAATACTAAATAGTTCCTTGGTGAGCCATCCTCTAGGCTTCAATGTCTGATGTGTATACTCCTTTTGTTGTTGGAACCTAGCACTTGAACCTCAACCGTGCTTTGCCTTATACCTGGATTTCTCTATTGTGAATTTGTGACACTTCAGTGCTTAATTTTTGTTTGTGCTATTTTTGTTTATTACCGTTGATGAGACAGGTATTCACATTTCCTGTTGCTTCGGGGGATGTTTTAGTAGCTGGCACCGATGGATTATTTGACAACTTATATGACAGTGAGATTGTTACTCTTGTTGTTCAAGCGAGGAGATCCAATCTAGAGCCAGAAGTTACAGCGCAAAACATAGCCAAACTTGCACAGCAAAGAGCTCACGACCGCAATCGGCAGACACCATTTTCTACAGCTGCCCATGATGCTGGCATTCGTTATATGGGAGGGAAGCTTGATGATATCACAGTCGTCGTGTCCTATATTACCGACAAGAATTAACTGTGAGTCAATTTTTCTACTGTTCTATCATTAAGCTTGTATAAGTGTATATTATTGAATATGTTGATTTTATACTGATATATTCAATGAGTACGATTTTGTTTCTCAGTTTTGAGCTTTGACTAATATACTATCCGGTCTCTTATTCTCCACGATATTTGTCACATGAGCTAGTTTGCATGCTGCAGTGTGAATCATAATTAGGGTGATAATGAGACGAGAATGCTCGCGAGCAACTCGAGATCGGCTCGGTCAAAGCTCGGCTCGGGCTTGGCTCGAGAGCTTAACGAGTCCAGCCGAGCAAACGTTGGCTCGGCTCGAAAAGCTCGCGAGCCGCTCGAACTTGTGTGTTAGATAAGATTTTTCTCATATTTTATAAAAATATTTTATCATAATTATATACTTCCTCCCTTCAACTCCACTCTACCACTTTCATTTTTGCACACTATTCATGAGTCGACATCTAATTGCAATTTTCTCTCAATGTGAAAATATATTCATGTGTGATGTTGTTTGATTCGTCTTTACGAGTACATTATTAATATCCAACTTTTATAATTTTTGCAAACACGTAGCTAACGATATTTACCGCGTAAAACACGTCTCGGCAAACGTGAAAAAATAATTTGGTAGAGTGGAGTTGAATAGAGTAAGTATTTGAATTACATATATAAAATTTCTAACTTATTTGTCAAATATTTTTACATATATCTTTCGAGCCTTATTATTGAAAATAGCGGAAGAAAAAAATTAAAAAAAATTCTCGAAGCTCGGACTCGGCTCGTTAACACCCCTAATCATAATCTCGAAGACATGAATGTGAAACGCACACACATCAATGTTGGCATTTATTGATCATGTGAGTATGTGACAAAAAATCGTAGATGTGGAAAAATAATAACTGTGAATATTTCTTTATCAAAATTAGCAACATTTGGCAATCAACAAATTTTTTATCAGAATTTAGGGAGAGTTTACATTCCGTAGTTAGCCGTCACCCGTCACCCATGTTGGCATTTAGTTGATCACAAATTCTTGTTTAAGACAACAATATTCGATTTAAAACTTAAAACACGTCAAATAGCATAGATAAGACAAAAGCAGAATGTCTAAATATTAACAAAAAAACTTGTCTTATCTATGCAAATGAGATGCTATTTGACCGTTTTAAGCTTAAGACGAATATAAAGAGACTAATTGTTAATTGATAGTTCATCAACAGCAAAGTGTAATCCCCTTGCAAGCTAACCTTGAGAAGCCAGCAGACACTGCTTTTAGGTACAATGATGCTGCATCTCTCTAACATGACTAAGATATGTACTCCCTTATAGTCTCCATATATCTAATTTTGGAGTGGGATCTGTTGTTGTAGTGTGAGGTTTCTATCGTTCATCTTTATTTATTTCGACAAATCCCATATTAGAATTGGCTCGCTGCACTATCTTCATTTTATTCCCTCCCATCCACTTCAATGATAACATTGGACTTTTGGCACTATTTATGTGTGAAGAATCTTTGGTATTATTCCCAACATATAAGAGAAAATATAATCACGTGGAATCTTGTTTGATTCATCGTCATGAATACTACAAGTATATTTAATTATTATAACTTTTAATAATGCGTTACTAAAGATATTCACATTGCAAAACGCGTATCGACAAGTGTGAAAAGTCAATGTTACCATTGGAGTGGATGAGAGGGAGTATTAGTTTCTAGTTGAAACCGTCTCATGCAAAAAATCTGCTTGGCAAAACGCTGGGTTCATGGATTGAATAGGTTATTTGCTTAAATGGTTTGCAGTAAATGGTTTGCTAACTTTTCTTGGATTTACTTTGTGATCTTGGTGCAATAGCTTATTGGGACCTAGTATCGCTACAATTTGTCATTTGTGATATCGTTTATAGGTTGGTATTCGTAGCTGGGTTAGAAGTTGGGCTAAGGGTCAGTTAATGCATGGATGGTGTCGCGCTTTCGCGCAAGCAGCGGTAAATTTAGTTCATTCTTTTCCTCTGTAGCATGAGATCACATTTATATCCCTGAAGAATGTGAGAGAGAGAGAGAGGTGAAAGGATCGAATTAGTCTTTCTTTGGGCACTTCTCATGCAATACAATAGTCATTCCATGGTTGTCTGTTTTTCGGCATATACTTCCATAGTAGAACCTTGAAAAATTTAGGACGGGTTAATTTAGGTGATCCGTCTTTGTGCATCCTTTACTGTACAGATTCTTAAGAAAAATATATTCGTATAACTCAAATTTATTTTTTAATTTTTGGAACCGAGCCTTGAACTGATAAAATTACTTTCCCAACAAAGGAACTTTTATAAAGGTTCTGCTAGTTAACAAACGGGAAATAAATTGCTGGCACCTGAGACCTGATTCACATCTCTCGAACTAGACTTACTCTGAAATCATGAAAAGTACCAAGAGGAAATACAAACACCATACCTTGCGTAACGCAAACTACTGAGACACCAAACAATAAAAGAGTTGGGAAAAAACTTGAGAATCCACATCTTACCGGGTGATTAGACCGTTATGGACGGAGAAGCAAGACCTTGACATAAACCTTGAAAATCTCCTCACTGTCATTTGCATTGTCTTCACTGTGATCTACTCTTAGTGTTAAATTTAAGGTCTCCCCATCTCCATCCGCCTTCCTCTTGTTCTCTTTGCCTTTTCATCCTTTCTTCTTCCTCCCTTCTCGCCATTTCTTCCTCAGATTCTTCTTCCCCTCTTCCTCTCTCCTCTTCTTGCCTTCTCTGTTCTTCCTCTTCCCTCTCGCTCTGCTCTTCTCGTCTTCTTTGTTCTTCCTCTCTTTTTCTTCCTTGTTCCTTTTCTTTTCTTTGCCTCTCCTCTTGCCTTTTCTGTTGTTCTTTTTGTTGCCTTTTTTCCTCTTCCTGTCGTCTTTGTTCTTCTTCCCTTTCCTCTTCTTGCTGTCTTTGCTGTTCTTCTTCTTGCCTTCTTTGCTCTTCTTTCATTTCCTCTTCTTTCCGTTTCTGTTCTTCTTGTTGTCTTTTTTCTTCTTCTTTTTGCTGTCTTCTCTGTTCCTCTTCTTCTTGTTGCCTTTTCTGCTCCTCCTCCTGTTCTCGTCTTTTTTGTTCTTTCTCTTGACGTCTCCTTGATTCCTCTTCTCTTCTTCTTTCTTCTTCCTGCTCTTGCTGTCTTTGCTTTTCCTCCTCTTGTTGCCTTCTCTCTTCCTCCTCTTCCTGCTCCCTTTTCCTAGCCTCTTCTTCTTCCCTCTTCCTTTCTTCCTCTTCCCTTCGCTTAGCCTCTTCTTCCCTCTTTCTTTCTTCTTCTTCCTGCCTTTTCCTGGCTGCTGCTGCTTCTTCCTCTTCCTTCCTTTTTCTTTCCTCTTCTTCCCGCCTTTTCCATTCTTCTTCCTCTTGCTTTCTCTTCTCTTCCTCCTCCCTCCTCGCTGCCTCTTCTTCTTCTTCCCTTTTTCTTTCTTCCTCATCTTCCCGCCTTCTCTTCTCTTCCTCCTCCTTCCTCCTGGCTGCCTCTGCCTCTTCCTCTTCCCTTTTTCTTTCTTCCTCTTCCCTCCTTTTCCTTTCCTTTTCTTCCCGCCTCCTCTTTTCTTCTTCCTCTTGCCTTTTCTTTTCTTCCTCCTCCTTCCTCCTAGCCGCCTCTTCTTCTTCCCTTTTTCTTTCTTCCTCTTCCCTCCTTTTCCTTTCCTCTTCTTCCCGCCTCCTCTTCTCTTCTTCCTCTTGCCTTTTCTTTTCTTCCTCCTCCCTTCTTCGGGCCTCTTCTTCTTCCCTTTTCCTTTCTTCCTCTTCCCTCCTCGCCTTCTCTATCTCTTCTTCCATCACAATTTCCTGTTCCTCGGCACAAGAAGTACAATCCAGTATAATCGACTCTTTTTGTGCTGCCAATAACTCACCAACTGTCGTGTTTGACACATTAAAGGATACACCTAAGATAAACTTATCTAGTGTCTGAAGAACTGAAGCCTTCCCTGCTAGGAATTGAGGGTGATTCTTTTTTGATGCCGTGCTAAATCCCATAAAAACAAGTGAACCATTGTTGAAGGATGTCTGTGCCATTGGATGGAACCTTGGGACTGTAAAAACATCACCTTCTTCCACTCGAATCCTTGAATTTTTGCACTCTTTATTCGTCAAGGCACTAGGGCATACCACCTGTACCATTCCTTCTCCTTCTATCACAACCGACACCTCAGTGGCAGATGGATTCCAGTGCGGCCCCATTATCGAACCCTGAAAAACCAAACCAATTTCAGATACACCAAGACAGCGAAATTGTGGTGGTAAATTATTTAATTCTCTAGTATCAGGAGGTCTACCTTAGATAAGTTCACCATGAAAACTCCAATCTGGGAACCATGCAATGCGTGTAAATCATGTTTGGTCACCACTTTACTCCACCCATGGCAATTTTCGAAATCCGGATCTTCCTTGTAAATGTTAAATGTCTCGGTGTGTTTCTTTTTGTTGTCTGCTCTTTGATTTCTGAGCCTCCGGATACCGAAGAGAGCATTAATAAAGATAAATTCCTCTTCCCAGAATTTATTTTTACGCTTCTGATCATAATGTACTATAGCTGGTGTCTCTGTTGTGCTTGTTAGTTCATCTATCACTTCCTCGGGCACCTAGACCATCCCAAAAACACATTAATACACAGTTAAATAACTTCTAATTACGGAGTACTTAATAGTGGAGGGATCTATAGCTTCTGTAAAAGAGTCGTAACAAACAGAAATCGGTGAACCTGAAAAGAAGCCTGAAGAACTGGCTTGTCAAAGCCGCGAACAAGGTCAGTGATGCTCGAGTATGGTCCAACAGATGGTCCCTATAATAGGGTCAATTAATTTCAGTTAGACTGAAGTTATTAAAACTTGTTACTCTATTTTATGTACTACTGTATTAGAATAGAGTGTTTTTATACCAGTAACTGTTCATCAGGATTGGAAAACATTGCGATGATTCTAAATCGTGATCTTTCAGGCTCTACATTGCTGTGAAGAAAGAACAAGGTGCCTGACTTGAGTCTGTAGACGTCGCCTTTCTGTAAGCTTACTTCATCTACATCGTCGCCTTCTGTCCAACTCAGTTTTCCACTTCCTGTAAACCACCATTATATTTTGCCATCAATATCAGTTTTGATACCTCCACTTAATTTTGGGTAAGACCATCTTTCGAGTTGCTATGACCAAAACTCTTGGTGGTGTCAAATAAGGCACAAAGGCTGTAGATTACAAACGTGAAGGAAGATTCGAACCTGCTCTCATTCTTCCCTGACTAGAATTTTGAGGTTTGAAGATTGTGGATTGAACTTTCAAGTATATACTGTACTTCTACAGATGTTTGAAGCCCAACTTTGTGTTTTTACTTTTTTTACTGTTATTAGATTTGTAAGGTCATATTTTTAATATTTTGTTACTACAGTTCAACCATTTTGAGATTTTGAGGTATATAAATGTAGTATCTGTATAGTATAGCCATATTTTAATCTACTATAGTATATCCATATTGTTGATCCCATGCATGGATTAAAAGATTGACAAGGGACCGAAACAAAAATCCATTGTTTGGTTAGCAATTCGGGCTGAAGGATAATAGGCAGTAGGAAAATTGTTCACTTTCCCCTTTTCAATTAAAACACTACTTAGTGCTTACTTCCTTATTTGTCTACTAATTGTATGTCTAATAGAGCCATAGGGTGTCACGTTATTTGAGGCGCAAAATCTCAATTCAAATTCAGACAGGCTTATGTGACAATTTTTATGGTCAGATGTGACCATTTCCCGTCTAAAATGAGATGAGATCTACTGTATCTATGGGTTGTCTAAAAAAGGGTAAGCCCGCGAACATCCAAATAAATTCCGGAGCATTTGAAATGCCAACATCAAGAAGTACAAAAAATGGGATTAAAAAAAACCTGTATGAACATAGAAGACCATGTCAGCATGTAAAAGAACAGGAAGAAACAAGGCATTAGGCTCCATAGTAATAAACTGAAGATGGTACTCATTCCTTCCATAACCATCATTAATATCAACAGCCGATATCGACCCAAACTCCGTCGCCACCATCCGAGTCCTCTCGTCCTTCTTCACCACCCGCGCTGCCGTCCCGACACTTCCTGCTCCCGACCCTTCATAGTTCAGACTTCCTGATACTATCCTCACTGTTAACTGTAAACACAAAACAAAAACCAAACAACAATTTGCACTCAAAACTCGTCTTTCTTTTAACATTTTTGAAAAAAATGTTGGTGGTTTTAGACTTGTAGAACTGTAAGTATTGTGTAAATCGCAAGAGTTGTATATAAAGTAAATGAGAAATTGGTGAAGAAGTTGCATGCAGATGACACGTAGTATGATGAAAGTAAGACGTGGCAAATGAGTTTGAGTTCTGCATGGTTTGTGGTTTGACAATCCAATCAATTTTGAAATTGTTTTTGGTCGTACTATAATGCTTTGTTTCAATCCATTTTGGTTTTTACTCAATTGCGCATTTTCTGAGAAATTACCAGTAGGAGATGCTGTTTGTTTTGGGTCTACTTGTGTTTTGTTTTTGGGCAGCGATATCGGCATTATCGTTTTGTCTTGTACATCTCAAATATTGGTAAAAACGATAGTGAATTTATTATTATCCTTATTTTATGGCCTAAATATTAATATGATGGCTTTGATCGGTTTGCGAGTGTGTGCAACGGACGATGATAGGATGATATCAGGTGACACGAATGCTCTTTGGAAAAAAGAAAAAAAAGAATATACATATGATATACACCATCATCAGAGTTATTATATAACTAAGTTTATTTGTATTTTTTCCAAACATTTTAAATTTTATGCGTTACATTTTAATTCTTTGATCTTAAAACTCAAATTTAACCGGACTTTTGTGTAATGTTTTTGAGTTATATTTCGCTTTTTTCAGCATGGTGATAAACTCAAAAATTTTATAATAAAACTCAAATTATAAATCGTTAAAATAATACTGGAAAACTTTATTACAAAGCTCGAAAATCAAAGCATCAATTGTACTATGTATTAGATGCATATTGTAATTAGTGTATGAAGCGATACTCTCTAATGATTCTATCTCATGTTCTTTGACAAAGGAGTCGTTTGGTTCGTTATAGGAAGATGGAATTCCCAGGAAGATGAAATTCATATGAATTTGAAAATCATGTGAATTGTATAAATGTTGTTTGGTTGAATGTAGGAACTTTAATTCATGTGGGAACTCCCACCTACCTAGGGGGACCTAGGTAAGTGATTTCTTACCTTATGTAGGAATTGAAGTTCCATAGGAAGTTCCATTTCCTATAAATTGGGCAACCAAACAAGACATCATTTAGCTAATTCCCATGATCTTTCAATTCCCATGAATTTAAAAGGCAACTAAACAACCTTTAATTGATGAAATCAGAATATTTAATTCTATCCATCAAGAAGTTCGTTTGTATTTGGGGCCTCTGTGGGCCTTTATATAGGCTAAGGTTTGAAATGAAGGCCTCGATGGATTAGAGTGTGACATAGACACATAGTATATATGTGGACTTGTTGATTAACAACCTAGGTAGCATGAAAACGGACACGGACACGGATACGACACGGACACGTGATACGACATCTCGTGAAATTTAGGACACGGGACACGGCATTTAAATTTAATAAAATATAATTTTATAGTTATAAATAACGTACGATTTTATTTTTATATTATTATTTGATATTAGATGTAAATAATTGAAGGTAAATTTTGACTTTGACTATAATTTATTCAAAATTTCCACTCAACTCATCTTCTAATCAATATCTATTAGTCTTTCAACCTCTCATTCCTTATTTATAGGTGTCCGTGTGTCCGACACGGTGTCCGACACGAGACGGCTAGTTAGGAACTTAGGAGGAGTGTCCGTGCCTAGTTAACAACTGTGGCCCGGAAACTTTGATCTTGGCCCGCTGGCCGTCAAGTTCACATAGTTTTTTAGGGCTTGGTAGGAATGAGAGTAGTTATTAAAAGAATAATGAGAGCTAAAACAAAAAGAAAGAGGAAGAGATTTGTAGTTAGTGGTGGTTAGGCGGAATTAAGGGTGGAAAGAGGAGGTGAGAGGGGAATGATTACTTTCATATTGAGGTACGGAGTAATAATTACTAGCCGGTCCTGTTCTTTTCGGCTGAAACGAGCTTATTTGAATTAATTGGAAGTGAGTTGAAGTTAACTTTCGTAAATTGAGGTGGTTGGAGTGAATGAAGTTGAAATAAGACTTAATTTTGTGAAGAAATGAGCTAAATCGAACTCATTAAAGCTAAATTGAACGGACTTGAATAGAGCCGAGCTAAAATTAAGGCAGAAAGAACAAGACCTTACCCCTTCAATGGAGAATTTATTACACTATATTTTCTCATTTCTATCCATTTCTATGTATAACATTTATTACTTCCCTCCATTTTTTAGTTCATTTACGCTCTATTACCCTCTTATTTAATAACTACTCCTATTCTCATAATAATGTACTCTGTACTATAAAAGCTCTTTATCCATTTATCCTTTTGATTTTTTTTGACAAGTACTATATATAAAAGTTTTATAATTACTAAGAAATGTATTGTTATTTGTATTGTATAGGATTTGGACTAGCCAAACGGTTCAATGTATACTTGAGAATGTGACATGACTCAAGGCATCTAACAATCCAATTGTCCAACTACTTTTACGTGAGGTGTTAATTTCTTAATTTAATTTAGGGTATTTTACGTTGTACGGAGCATAAGGTATATTAAAGGAATTTCATACGTAAAAGACTACGTAATTAGTAATTTAAAATGACTTACAAACTAGATAGGTCAACTTTATTCATTCATTATTCGCGGCTTATTCCGTAGATATGTATTTCGTACAAAATTGAAACCTTGTCATACAAGAATTATTGCAACGGGATATATATATGCATATGCCGATATGCACGAAAGGTATTGTACGTCAGTCAGTTAGTTTAATGATCACTCCACCATTTATATTTCCGTAATTTTAATGATTAAACTAATTGACTGACGTACATATGTGATATATGATATATGCGGTCAAGTGCTTTAACGAGTCGGTAATACAACTGTTTCTTAGATTGGAATTTTATATATTAGTTATTATGTTGAGACCATTTTTAGATTAGATTGGTTGATGATGCCTTAAGACAAATTAATCTTCTTGTTAATATAATGTGTGCCTCTTAAGTTTTAATCTTATAGCTATGGAAGCTCAACTAATCGTTCAAGGTTACACAATAAGATCAAGAGATGAAGATCGTCATTGTTAGAGTCATAGTGTTGTATAAGAAATCATTAAACTCGATTCATGCTAAGTACTTCAAAACTGACAGTGACATGTCACTGTGGTTTCTGGCTCTTAAATATTTCGAAAATGTTTAACTCTTGAAAATAGTTTTCCAAACTTTTGATCAATATTTTACATTGCTAAATATTCTGGTTTGATCTTTATAAATGAAAGAAAGCTTTGGTTGTCTTGGAGAAGAGGTAGCTTGCACAAAAAGACATTTGCCAAAAATGGGTTGTTTACTTTTCTATATTTGGTCACTACCATTTATGGTCTTTCTTGATAAAAAACCTAACCTATTTTTGTCTAAAATGTTGCTGCAAAATTAAGTTACTTGTGCACTCATTTTGCTTGCATAAGGGGTCATGGTTTCATGTGCCTCAAGTAACCACATTTATTGTTGTACAAGCTTCAATTATTTAATATTTTCTAACGCTTGTGCTTCATTGTAGTGTGTTATTTTTAGTGTGTAGTATACTCTACTTTACACTATAAATACCACACTTATTTCATTTGAACAAGTGTGCAAGCAACAACAAAACATTTTCAAGCTTAAAAGACTTTGAGTTTTATTGAGTAATTATCTTTGCAAAAATCATTTAACATTTCATACTTAATTGTTTTGCAAAATATTTTTCTTAAGTCTTTTACAAAGAGCTAGTTCGTTGTAACAAAGCATGTATTGTGTTCGATGATCTCGTGTTAGTACTTAATCGTTTTCTCCACCGTTCATTTTGTGAACATTTTGAGAAACACAAGTCTTGTAACAAACGAGTAGAACAAGTCTTAAGATAGAGTTATCTTGAGCAACTAGCAACTCGAACGAGTTGGGGAAGTCTCTTGGCGGAGTAGTCTTGAGCAATAGCAACTCGAAAGAGTTGGGGAAGTCTCTTAGCGGAGTAGCTTTGAGCATAAGTCTTGGTGCGGAGTAGCATTGAGCAAATAGCAACCGGCGTAGGTTGGGGAGTTGTTTTATTATTCGGGGTCTTTGTTTGTATGAGTTTACTTCAAAGATGTTTAATAAGATAACGTTGGATGTAGGTCGCGGAGTAGTGACCGAACCAATTTAAAACACATCCTTGAGTTTTGTCTATTTCGTTTTTAATATTTCCGCTGCACTCAGAATTCACTGTTGATTCCACTGTGACATTTACTTGCTGAATCGTTGTTGAATACTTCTAACTTTCTAGTTCGAAGTGTCAACTTCTCCTTTCTTCTAAGTAGTGTCTTAGTGATCATAGAGTTTGTAAAGAAGCTTTAATTAAGCTTAAAATTTTAAATAGACACCTAATTCACCCCCTCCCCCTCTTAGGTGATCTCGCCCTTGACTCTTCAATTGGTATCAGAGACTTGTGCTCTTGATATTGGTTAATTACCAAAGAGTTGATCCTATAGTCATGGACGGGAGACATACTAAGTATCCCATATTCGAAGGGGATAACTACTCATGGTGGAAACATCGTATGGAGCACTATGTCAAAAGCACAGATTATGAATGTTGGATCATCATTCAAAAGGGTCCCCTTGCTATAACGGTCACTAATGTTGATGGCACTAGTTCCGTAAAAAGTGAGGATAAGTATGTCGAGGCTGATTATCGTAAAGTCGAGAAAAATTCTAAAGCCATGTCCATTCTTCAATATGGCATTGGTGAACAAGAAATTAACCGGATTTCCGGATGTACCTCGGCAAAAGAAATTTGGGACACCTTAAGCCTTGCTTATGAGGGAACGTCTCAAGTTAAGAAGCATCGTATTGACCTTCTCATGCAACAATATGAGATGTTCAATATGGAGCGTGACAAGTCAATTAATAGTCTTTCTTCACGTTTTTCTAGTATTGTTAATGAACTTAAGAGTCTTGGACGTAATTTCGAATCCGAGGACATAGTCCGAAAGATCCTTCGTAGCCTAAGTGATAAATGGCAACCAAAGGTGACGGCTATAGAGGAGGCTAAAGATCTATCCAAATTGACCCTCAATGAACTAATGGGCTCACTCATGGCTCATGAATTAACTCTCATGAAGCGTTTGGGTGAATGCTCTAAAGCTAGAGGTCTCGCACTCAAATCAACCTCAAGTGATGAGGAAAATGATGGAGACGATGAGCAAGCCATGTACTCTCGTAATATGGCGGATATGATCAATAGTCATGTTCCTAAGAAGTTCAACAATGTTAGAAAGAAAGCTTTTCAAAAGAAGAGATCATTTTCATCCGTTGTTTGTTTCAAATGTGGTGAGAAAGGTCATCTTATCAAAGATTGTCCTAAATGGAATGAATTCAAATCCAAGGATAAACGTGATTTTGCAAAGAAAGAATACAAACACAAAGTCATGTCTGCAATCTGGGGTATGTCTGATTCTGAGGAAGAAGAGTCTTCCGAGGAAGAATTGGATGCCAAAGTTTGCATGACAACTCGTCTAAAACTTGATGTTCCCGAGTCTTCAAAGAGAGTGTCCGCAAAATGTCTCATGGCACATTCCGATGATTCTGATCATGATTCCGATGATGAGGTAAATAATCTCATGACAAAGGTTAGATCTTTCTCCAAAGAAAAGGTATGTTTGATGCTCGATGATCTACTTGACAAATGTCGTGAAAAGAATGAAAAACTCGAAACTATGCAAACTCAAATTGAGGACATAGCCGAAGAAAATGTTTGTCTAAAAGAGTGTCTAGATGAGATAGAGCAGAGTAACATCATACCTTCTCTTAAAAAGGAAGTCAAGAGATTAAAGAAAGAAAATGCGAATCTTGTTAAAGAGGTTAACCTGTCTAATGTCACAGTGAATTCCACTGTGACATATGCTGTTAAAACTGAAAATGAGTCATTAATCCGACAAGTTGATAACTTAATCAATGAACGTGACTCACTCTTAAAGAACCTCACCTCATGTCAGAATCATGTTAAGAGTCTTGAAAAAGTCTATGAAATGTTGGTTGATGAGAATA
The DNA here is from genome assembly GCA_022085475.1 of Heliosperma pusillum. NCBI lineage: Eukaryota > Viridiplantae > Streptophyta > Magnoliopsida > Caryophyllales > Caryophyllaceae > Heliosperma > Heliosperma pusillum. The sequence goes on along the minus strand of JAIUZE010008934.1, from coordinate 718 downwards.
ATCATGCTAAAGATGTTTTTGACAAAGTAGGACATCTAAATCTTGACCTTCTTGCTAAAGTTGAAAACTTGAATAAAGAGTTAGTGGTTGCAAAAGAGTTTTACAAGAAATGGGAAGGAAGCCAAACTGTTTTAGACTTTCTTACAAGTCAATCTAAAAATGCTGAAAAGAAAGTTGGACTCGGTTTCAAGCACAACAACGTTCATGGTTGTGTTCGAAACCAAGACCCAAGCAAAACCGATTTTAGAAGAAGAAAGTACGCTGGCCTTCCCGAGTATATAATTTGCAATTATTGTGGCAAGACCGGTCATGTGTTTAATGGTTGTGCTAAGAGATGGAATGACATAAATAAGAACATCAAAGTGGTTAAAAAGATGTGGATCCGAAAAGACTTGATTAATGATGCGATTCACAAAAAGGGGCCCAAATTTATTTGGGTTCCTAAACTAAAAGTTTGATTTCTTATAGGCATTAGTGAGAGGCCGCAACAATTGGTACTTGGATAGTGGATGTTCTCGTCATATGACGGGAAGTGAAAGCCAATTTCTCTCGCTACAAGCCTACAAAAGTGGCACCGTGACGTTTGGCGATAATATGAAAGGTGAAATTGTTGCAATCGGGAAGGTTGGTAAGTCATCGTCACATTGTGTCGACAAAGTGTTGCTTGTCAAAGGTTTGAAGCATAATTTTCTTTGCATATCTCAATTGTGAGATAATG
>JAIUZE010008933.1:0-33119 GCA_022085475.1 Heliosperma pusillum | reverse complement strand
TGTGATAGGCTGTTTTTGGCTGAGGGCTGTTTTTGTTGTGTTGGGTTTGTTGGGCTGTTGGCTGTGCCTTGTTGTGGCTTAGTCTGGGGAAGTGGATGGCTAGCCTTTGTTCTGGTTGTGGTGGTGTTGTCTTAGCAGGCTTGAAGTGGTTGTGGCTTGGACTGAATAGGACATTGTCATAACTGGTCATGGTGTTGTCTGAAAGGATGTTGTTGTCTTGAATGGTGTTGTTGTCTTGATGTTGAGTCTTGTCTTGAGCTCGTGTCTTGTCTTGATCACATACTCCTGTTTCAACCTCCTATTCTTGAAAAGGATTTGCCCTCAAATCTTCCTCACCTTCATCATCTGATTCACCATGGTAAAGGCTCAGGTCTCCAACATTGAAAGTACCATGTACCCCATAACTTCCTGGTAGATCCACCTTGTAAGCATTTGTGCCTATATTCTCCAATATCTCAAATGGTCCATCAGCTCTTGTCATGAGCTTGTTTCTCCTCTTGTCTGGAAATCTCTCTTTTCTTAAATGCAACCATACAAGATCCCTTGCCTTGAACTCCCTTGCTTTCTTAGGCCCTTGGACCTAGCCTTGTACAACTCATTGGACCTTTCAATCTGCTTCTTGACTTGCTCATGAATCTGTATCATTTGCTCAACTCTTTTCTTTGCATCATAGCTTGCCTTGTTTCCTTTGACTGGTGCTAGGTCTGTAGGCATGAGAGGATTAGTGCCATAAACTGTTTCAAAAGGACTTTTACCTGTGCTGCTGGAGGGAGCTCTGTTGAAGGCAAACTCAGCTTGTGCTAGCCTGAGGTCCCAATCTTTCAATGACTTAGAAACAATGCTCCTTAAGATCTTTCCTAGTGTCCTGTTAGTGACTTCTGTCTGCCCATCAGTTTGGGGATGGTGAGAAGTACTAAACAATAACCTGGTCTTCAATAGCTTCCACAAGGTTCTCCAGAAGTGGCTCATGAACTTTGTGTCTCTATCTGAGACAATGCTTCTAGGGACCCCATGTAACTTGACAACTTCCCTAAAGTATAGTTCAGCTACCCCCAAAGCATCCTCAGTCTTCTTACAAGCAATAAAATGTGCCATCTTACTGAATCTATCTACAACCACCATGATTGAGTCTTTTCCCCTTTGAGTTCTAGGTAAGGCTACGATGAAGTCCATACTGAGGTCTTCCCATGGCTTGTTTGGCACTGGAAGTGGTGTGTAAGGGCCTGCTTGAAAATGTGCCTTGGCTAGTTGACAAGACCTGCATCTCTTGAGGGCATCTTGCACATCACTGAGCATCTTAGGCCAATAGAACTGATCTTGTAATATGTCATAGGTCTTCTGTACCCCAAAGTGACCAGCAAGGCCATTGGAGTGAACCTCTTTGACCAGTAGTCCCCTATAAGGTCCCTTAGGCACACACAGTTTGTTCCCATAGAATAAGTATCCTTCCTGAGCTGTGTATTTGCTCCCTTTCTTGACTTGCCCTTCTTGATATACCTCCCATTCATGCTTGAAGTCTGGGTCTTCTTGATAGAGCTCTTTCATAAATTCAAACCCCAACACCCTTTGCTCCATGAAGGTCAACATTACAGACCTTCTAGACAATGCATCAGCTACAACATTGTTCTTACCTTCTATATACTTGCTGGAGAATGAGAAGGATTGCAAGAACTCTACCCATTTGGCATGCCTGGGGTTGAGTTTGTGTTGTCCATTGATGTATTTGAGAGCCTCATGATCAGAATGAAGCACAAAAGGCTTAGGCTTCAAGTAGTGTCCCCAATGATTCAATGCCCTCACAATGGCATAGAATTCCTTGTCATATGTGGAATAGTTAAGCTTGGCCCCATTTAGCTTCTCACTAAAGTATGCCACAGGTTTCTTTTCTTGAGTAAGCACAGCTCCTATGCCAAGACCACTGGCATCACACTCTACCTCAAAGAGTTTGTTAAAATCTGGTAGAACCAATATTGGAGATTTACACAATAGCTCTTTGATCAGATTGAAGGACCTTTCAGCCTTCTCATTCCACTTGAACTCTCCCTTCTTCATGCACTCAGTAATAGGGGCCATGATTGAACTAAACCCTTGTATGAACCTCCTCTAGAAAGATGCTAACCCATGGAAACTTCTAACATCAGTAACAGTTTGAGGAATGGGCCATTCCTTGATTGCTTGCACCTTTTCAGGATCAACTGCCACTCCTTTCTTAGAGATAATGAACCCAAGGAAGTAAACCTCAGGCTGCATGAAGGTGCATTTTTCTAGCTTGCCATACAACTTGTTCTCTCTTAGGACCTCAAACAACAACTTCAGATGTTGCAAATGTTCTCCCTTAGTTGAACTGTAAATAAGAATGTCATCAAAGTAAACCACTACACATTTGCCTAAGTAAGGCCTCAGGACTTCTGTCATCAACCTCATGAAGGTGCTAGGGGCATTAGACAACCCAAAAGGCATCACCAACCATTCATAGAGCCCATGTTTAGTCTTGAAAGCTGTCTTCCATTCATCCCCTGCTCTTATCCTCACTTGGTGGTAGCCCTGCCTCAGATCAATCTTAGTGAACACTTGAGCCCCACTTAGCTCATCCAGAATATCATTAAGTCTAGGTATGGGAAACCTATACTTGATGGTAATGTTGTTGATGGCCCTACTATCAATACACATACGCCAAGTCCCATCCTTCTTTGGCACAAGCAAGGCTGGTACAGCACAAGGACTGAGGGACTCTCTGACATAGCCCTTGTTGAGTAGTTCACCTACTTGAAGTTGGAGCTCTTGTGTAGCCTTAGGGTCACTCCTGTAAGCTGGCTTGTTGGGTAAGATAGCTCCAGGCACTAGGTCAATGTGGTGCTCTATTCCTCTAAGTGGTGGCAGTCCACTAGGAAGCTCAGTAGGGAAGACATCACCATAACTTTCTAGGATAGATTTGACCTCTTCAGGGATATCAATGATACTCATCCCAGTCTCCTTGGCAAGCAATATGTATACAGGTTGTAGCTCACTTAGCTCTTGTGCTATTTCTGACTCACTTATCAACATGACTTCCTTGGAAGCCTCACTCATGGGGTTTGGGTTGATCTTTAAAGCAGGTGGTAAAGGTGCCAGGGTGATTTTCTTCTTTCCATACTTAAAGGTGTAGGTGTTGTCCCTCCCATGGTGTATGGCATCCCTATCAAACTCCCATGGTCTCCCAAGCAGAAGGTGACATGCATCCATAGGTAGAACATCACAAAGACTCTCATCCACATACCCTTTACCAATTGAGAAAGGTATAACACATTGTTTATCCACCTTGATCTCAGCCCCTTTGTTTAGCCATCTGAGTTTGTAAGGTAGGGGGTGGTCCTTGGTGGGTAGAGCTAGCTTGTCTATCAGTGTTTTGGAGGCCACATTAGTGCAGCTTCCACCATCAATAATGAGGTTACATACTCTACTCTTGATGGTACATCTGGTCCTAAAGATCTGGTGTCTTTGGTCCTCTTCCAAAGGTTGTGGTTGAGTATGCATTACCCTCCAGGTTACCAAACTTAACCCTGCATCAGGCTCTATCAACTCCTCACTAGCCTCTACCTCAGGCTCTTCCAACTCTTCATCACAGACCAACACTTCATCATCTCCCCAATGGATTACTTCTAGGGTGCTCAGAGCTCTTTTAGATGGACATTCTCTAGCAAAATGTCCATACCCTTGACATTGAAAGCACTTTTTGAGAGGGGTAGTCTTCCTTTGGCCTGCCTCAACAGCCTTGCCTTTATCAAGGTTGAAAGGGGTCTTAACAGAAACCACAGGTTCTCCTATCTTGACTCCTACAAAAGGCTTGAAGGTGGGGGTTCTGGAAGGTGTCTTAGAAGCACTGGCCTTTCCTTTTCCCAACTTTTCTACCCTCAAAGACAAGTTGACAGCTTCCTCAAAAGAGTATATATTTTGTAGCCTGACTTTACTAGCTATCCTTTCATCCAACCCCTCTAAGAACCTTGCTATTTTTTGTTCAGATTTCTCAACAACCTCACATTGCAAAGTAAGTTGTTCAAAGTCTCTTAGGTAGGACTCTAAAGGTCTTTGGTCTTGCTTTAGGTGAGTGAGCTTAATGAACATGCCTTGAGTGTAGTCCCTAGAGACAAACTTAGCTCTCATTTTCTTTTTCAGTTTGAGCCATGACTTTACAGGTTCTTTCCCTTCCCTAACCCTCAAGGTTTTCATGTTTTCATACCACAGTGAGGCATAGCCTTTTAGTTTCATGATAGCAACCTTAAAAGCCTTTCTATCAGTGTATCCTTTAAACTCAAAGACTCTTTCTACAGACCTTAGCCAATCTAAGAAATCATCAGGGTTCAAGCTACCTAGAAAGTCAGGAATCTCTACCTTGATATCTTTGTCTTGGTGTCTGAGAAGACTGTGATCTGAGCCATCTGAATCTGACATTTCAAACTGATCTACAGGTTGTCTCCTCCTTCCTCCACCTTATGGGAATGGTGCTCCCCTTCCTCGACCTCTTCCTCCCCTTGTATCATTGTTCTGTTGGCCCTCAAGGAGTTCATTGACAGATCTAGAGACCTCCATTACAGTTCTGACAAGACCTTGAACTGTGTTTTCAAGACCTGTGATTCTCTCTTCACTCATGGTTGTATTTTGTGTTTTTAATGTAGTTAGGTAGATGAACTCACAAACCAAAGCTCTGATACCAATTTGCACTGAAAATATTCAGAAAGACAAGCTAAACAATAACAAATTTAACTAAGGTTATACACTTTGCAATTGCTCTGTTTTTGTTTGAACTGAATGCTAAAAGAAAGAGATAGGACCTTAACCAAAGCACAAAGCCAATGGTTGAGGGTTGAACCTTGCCCCCAACAGTCAGCTAAGGATCCAAGCTCACTTCCAAGCACAAAGCAAAGGAAGTTGTCTCAAGCACACAGCCAAGAGATGTTAACAGAAACAAGGTTTCAGTTTTATGTTTTACTTCAAATCTGTCTTTCATTCATTAGGAAAAGGCCTTATATAGGCAAGGAGATTACATCCTATTCGTTCATTACATCCTAGGGCCACAATGGGTTTGCAAAAGAAACAGAAATAACAGCTACATTGTTCAGCATAAAGCAATAAAGTAGAAAAGTAGTTCTAATAGGACAATCTGCCTTAATTGGTTTGTTGGGGTTGAAACTGGTGGAGGGGTGGACTTATGAGCTTGATTCTTGAGCTCAACTGAAGTGGGATGGATGCCAAAGGTCCTGCTAAAAGGCCCTCGAGTTTGTTTGATCATAAAAGGAAAGTTTGATAGTGACATGTTAACTACTGCAAAAAGGCTGAAATCTGGACAGTCTGAAGTTGTCCCTAAGCTAACTCTTTGTGTGTTTGTTTCTTGGAAGGGAAGTCCTGGGGAAAGTTGTAGAAGACCTTCCCAAGACATAGGTTTGAGGGTTGGTTAGGCTTGTTTGATTGTGTGAGGCCCCCATGGACCTTGTTTAGGAAGGCTGTGATAGGCTGTTTTTGGCTGAGGGCTGTTTTTGTTGTGTTGGGTTTGTTGGGCTGTTGGCTGTGCCTTGTTGTGGCTTAGTCTGGGGAAGTGGATGGCTAGGCTTTGTTCTGGTTGTGGTGGTGTTGTCTTAGCAGGCTTGAAGTGGTTGTGGCTTGGACTGAATAGGACATTGTCATAACTGGTCATGGTGTTGTCTGAAAGGATGTTGTTGTCTTGAATGGTGTTGTTGTCTTGATGTTGAGTCTTGTCTTGAGCTCGTGTCTTGTCTTGATCACATACTCCTGTTGCAGGTTGCTTCAACAATATCAAGACAAATTAACCAAATTTATCTAGACAAAGCACTAATTAAACAAACACTTGGTAAGATGGTTAGTCTCAACAATAATTCATTCAACAATGGAATTTAAACATGAAAAAATGGTATTAAATAAAGAAGAAGAGGTTCAAAGAGTTTTACAATGCTAAAAGAGAAGAACTTGTTCCAATTACACTAAGAAATGGAAGATTAGCTACCCATAATTCAAGAATTACAACCCAAAAATGAAGTTCAACTCAAGGTTACAAGCCAAAATGAAGAACCAAAAATTGAGAGAATTCTAATGTGTTTTGTTGTGGAATGTTGTGGAAATGCATGCTACCTCTCTCTCTACAATCTGGCTCTTTTATACCCTTGGCTTCGGAAACCTAGGGCCTTCGATAAATGGGCCTCAAAATGACAAGACGGAGAATGAAGGAACACCTGTCTCAGGTCAGGACGCTGGCAGCGTCGTGGGACGCCGGCAGCGTTCAGGCGCGCTGGCAGCGTTTCATGCTGCCAGTTTTTACTCTTGGTTGCTCGCCTTGACTTTCGTTGACCCCTTTGAATGCTAGTCTCACCTTGACTTCCATTGACCCTTTGGACTTGCTTTTCTTGCATTGATAATTTGCTCCTAGCCCACTCCAATTGTCGGGTTTGGTCTCGGGTCTCGGGTTTGACTTTGACTTTTGTTGAATTCCGGGCTTGACTCTAAAATTTGACTTAAAAATACTAAATAACAACATAATTACAAGGATTAAGGTTAGCATAAAATGATGCTAACGACCCGTAAAAAGTACATTAAATGGACCTAATAAACACTACTAAACACGACACATTTTGGTGTTGTCAAATACCTCCACACATAAGAAGGAGTTCTTATTGTGCCCTTATTTAACCGAAAAATCCCAATGTAAGGTTGTTTTCGTCTTATCTTTCCTTTTATGCTTTTATATTTGCATGCATGATAACTAGATCCTAAATAATTAAGTTAATGTAATTTAATGAACTAAGTAGAGGTCTAGGACTTTCATGTGGTATCAGAGCTCAATTGTTACATGCATGTTGATTTTAAGCATTAAAATCGAGTTATACTAAATTTTTGATTTGCATGCATACCTACTGACCTCAAAATGGTTATGGTCAAATTTGGTGATTTTAGGGATTGATTTGCTATTTATTTTGATTTATGACCTTTAAATCATGTTAATATGCACTTTTTATGTTAAAAGTTAACTAAAAATAGTTGCATGTTGATTCTGTTCATGAAATTGTAACATTATCTCACATGCATGTTGTAAATATGGTATGTAAAATTTCGTGACTTTTAATTAAGTTTTGCATGATTATTGATGTTTATGAGATAAAAGTCGATAATGTGAGATTATTATGTTCATAAAATTGAAACGTCCATTTCTGGTCTCGACAATTTTTGGTACATTTTATAATCTGATTTATATCATCTTGGTGAAATTTTGTAATTTGTTTCACTGTTTTACTATATTTAATAGTTTTTATTTGATAAAACCGTTGAATATAAAGTTATTTGTTCAAAAAATTTATTCAAAATTTTGGGCAATTTTTTTTTGTTTTTTAGAGTTCCTGGAAATGTTTAAGAATTTACAAATTTTTGGTTTCAAATTTTTATGAGTTTTATATTTTATTTTGGGTTCATTTCATAAATGTTATGATTAAACCTCTATATTTAGCAAATACGATCAATTCAAACTAATTAAATACAAAAAAAGTTAGTGGGGACTAAATTTGAGTTCTAAATCAGTTTAGATAATTATTTTGAGATTGAATACGATTTAAGTGTTGATTATTGATTTTTAATGGTTAAAAATCGATAATATCCATAAAAACCGAGCTAGAATGAGCATGATAAGTGTTAAGGGCGATTTTGGCATGATTTTTACAGCATTTTATTTATGTTGTTATTTTTGAATGAATGAATGTCATTTATTTAAATTTTAATGCAAGTTGTACGTTGTATGACCTAGATTATTTTAATCGGTATTACCCGTAATGTAAGGGAATACCGATTCGGTTGTAATTTTATTTGCGATCTCGTATCGCCGTTTGTAATAATTTAATTTCATTTTTAGATCAAATGTATAATAGGAATTTTATTTGTATCTTTTTGTAATTAATTATTATGAAGACGGAGATTCCCGAAGTCGGTGTTCCAAAAGATGGTGCCTTTTTGAAGCATGTTCCATGAAGAGGCAAGGGGCCAAGGAGTTGGTTTCTGATTTTGTAATCGTCTAGTTAATTGGATTAGCTAGGTGGCCATACTAGGATTTATTATTTGTTTGCTTTATTTTTCGCTCATGCCAAAATCGCTAACATGCATTTTTATTTCTCGATTGTCAATTCAACGTTATTCAAAATTCACCGATTTAGTTCACTTATAGGGAATTAATAACTAAATTGACAAGACCTCTCACATTACTTGAAAGAAATTGAGATTTAGCCTTACCAATTGAAGCACCTATGAACCCCGTGTTCGTTAGGGCAACCACGACGTGGACCCTTTTTACCTCGGGTAAGTAGGGTGATGCGATGACACGCCTAAATTGGGTTGGACTCAACGGGATAAGCTTAGGGTAATGAACTTAGAATTCAGTTGATTTGATGACATAAGGAGATCCAAATATCAAAATGCAAGAGCATAGCGACATTAATTTTGACTGGCCAGGGGCCAGATTTATTTCGTGTCGCACGAGCGGCACGTGGGTTACGCTAGGCGCATTTTGCCTGAGAATTTGAATGAGTATTGCCCTCTTTACAGTAACAAGATCGGCGAATTACGCGAAACTAATACTATAGAAACAAAATACTTTTGTGACCGTATAAGCTTAGTGTACATCCATCGAATTCTTAGATGCTAAACAAGGGTAATAAAAATGAAATGGAGTGGAAGGTTCTAATGGTCTTAGAAGACACTGGAGATCTGTGTGTCTCTCTCTCTCACCTAAATGAATGAAAGGGTGGTCTTAAAGGGCATGGAGATATGGTAACTGCGAATTGATTCGTCTGAAATATGTGAAACGATGACTATTTGAGTGATTTTGTTTTGTATGTAACTTTTGACTAGAAATATTTTTTGATTTTTGACATTTTGAATCTTTATTGATTGACTGGATTGTTTCTTTTTTTGTCTTGTCTCGTGAATTCTTGAAAATATTTGAGACTTTTGATTTGAAGTTGTTGGACTATGTTTGATTTGAAGTCGTTAGACTGTTTTTGATTTGAATTTGTTGGACAGATTTTTATTTGAAGTCGTTGGACTGTTTTTTATTTGAAGTCGTTGGACTGTTTTTGATTTGATAGTTGTTGGACTGTTTTTGATTTGAAGTCGTTGGATTGTTTTTTTTTTTTTTTTTTTTTTTTTAGTTTTAGGCACGATTGCACAAAAAATATGGTTTATTTGACCCTCGGGTGAGCTAGTTCTCTTGCACCCATGGTAAGGGTATTGAATTGTTTGGCATAGTGACGAGGCTAATCCACGTGTCGTTAATTCCGCTAATTAGCTATGGTCAAATAACAATTTATATCTACTAAACAAACACAAACTATCTTAAATAAAGGTAGTAAATGGTAAGAATAGGGTCGAACCCAAGAGAAGGCGGTACTAACTAAATTAACAAATCTAGACTCTTGCTAAAAACCAATTAACAAAACTAATTACTAATTAATTACTCTAATCACTAATTAAGACACTAATTAAGACACAAACTTAAATTAATTACAAATTATGATATTACCAATGACAAAACATGTAGGATAGCACATATATGGAGAAAGTTTGATTGGAGAAATTTATTAACAAGTCTAAAATAACCAACAAAAACTAAGATTCAAATATTCAAATATGGAGAAACTAACTTAGTGTAATTTTCCCAAGTTCCCAACAATTAGCAAAGTAAAAACTCTTCCTTTCCTCTCTTCTCTAATTATCTAATACAAGTTTCTAAGAAATTAGTCAACATGGATTAAATCAACCAAGGATGACCCTTTACAACCAATTTACTGTTGGAGTGAGTGTCCTCAACAATAGTGCGATCACTTAATTAAATCTCATTAACGAGAATACAAAGGGATGATTAACATTATAGTCAACTGATCCACATTAATCGGTAATGATTGGCTTATTAGAGTTTGACATTACTGTCGTATGACGGTGGTGATCAGTTGATCCCTTGAGGTCACAACGAAAGGACGATTCCCAAATCAAGAATATTAATTAATTGTATAATGATACAGATTAATTAATTCCTTAAACAGAACGAGTTTACGAGTGAGAAAAATATCTTATTGTAATATGATTAAATAAGATTCAATAATATAATTGTTATATTAGAATGCTTAATGTTTAGGAAACATTTGAGATAAACATGATTGGTTGATCATAATTACAATTAGTTGTAGATCATATCAACCAAATATGAGATGACCCATTATATATATATGTGATTATAAATTATTACTTAAAATGTTAAGTTTAATTTATATGACATGAAATTGTATTTAAATTAGTTAAATACATAATTATATTATAAGATAACATGTCACATGTCACATGTCACATATGTGACAATTGACAAAATCACAAAATAAAATGGACACCAATATTAGCATGGGTGCACCGGTTTTGGGGACTTTTTTTGGTAGGTTTAATGTATTGTTTGTTGTTCTAATTAAGATTAAAACAAAATAATTACATACCTAGACCTAGGCCTTAGCTACTTTCTTGTAAAGATAAAAAGTTGAAGGCATGCTCTACACTCCCCATGTATATGCCGGTTTTATGCATAAAATAAGAAGTTTTTTTTTTTTGGTAAAAATGTGAATTTAATATATCAAATCAAAGGACTAATTACAAAGACCTGGGATCGACTCCCGTTGTAGGCATATTTTCAGCAACAAAACAAACTATCATAACATTACAATTTGAATGATATTTCAATACCCCTTAACTATGCAATGCTATTATGTTTTCATCTCCAAGCTTGGCCTTGATTCTTCTTATTGCCTCCTCCTCTATCTTCCTCGCTACATCTTCAGGTCTCACAAGGTAACCCTGCAATCTTGCAGTGTTCCTTTGTGACCAAACATGATAATTATATGCATTGAGTAGCACAGCCTGCGTCTTCCATTGTATCGTTTCTTTGTAATCATTAGCAAGAGCCAGAGTGTCAGGAACATTGCCATCAAACCATTTCATCAGGTGGTTTTTGATATTGCAGCTATATACGCAATCATAGAACACATGGTTCACAGTTTCAGTTGCAGCTTCACACATAGTGCACAAGTCAGTTTCACAGCAATTCAACCTGAACAGTTTGTCTTTGACATTCATTCCCTTATGCATCTTCAGCCATGTAATTAAAGCATGCTTGGGAACAACCCAATTATTCCAAACAACAGTATGCCAGGTTACAGTATTCCTGGCTGCGTGAAGCCATTCATACCCACTCCTAACTGTGTATCCCTTTGGGCTGTGTTGCCACTCATCATTCTCAAAGCCCTCCTGGAGCTTATTCTTCACCCTGCAAATGTTCTTCCAGATCCAAGTACTATCAGTGGGTGGTACATAGTCCTGCCATCTCTGAGTTTTGAGATAAATGGAATTAATCCATTTGACCCAAAGTCTGTCAGCCTTACTGTAGATCCAATTCACTAGCTTACCCACGTTTGCTATATTCCATAATGCAGCATCCTTCACACCTAGGCCTCCCTCCTTCTTGGGGACAGTGATCTTGTCCCAAGCCACAAGAGGGACTCTATGAAAATCAGCATGTCCATCCCAGAAGAAGTTCCTGCAAATGGCTTCAATTCTTCTTACTACACTTTGAGGAATGATGAACATTTGGGCCCAGTAGTTATGAAGAGTATTGAGGACAGAGTTGATCAGGGTAATTCTGCCTGCATAGGTCAGTTTTTTTGCTCCCAATCCTCTAATTCTAGCTATCATCCTTTCAGTCAGGGTTGAAACTTCCTTCTTTGTTAATTTTCCTGGTTGAATAGGTACTCCAAGATAAAATAAGAAGAAGTTTTATTCTTATTTTACTATTAACTTGATCTCATATTTAATTACAACTTTCTCACACTAGAAACTTGAGAAGTTTCAAATAAAACTATGCTTATTTATTACAAATGGTTTACAATATTACTAAGTGTAGACGTGTAGTAATGGTTGTATTAGTAGTATTATTTAAGGGTTCCATATGTATCATTTAGTATATGATACATGTGGAGATTTCGGATAGTCTAGGTGCAACTTATTGGAGTGCTTCTATGCTTGAAGCTTGAAGATGTTCATCCCATATTCATATAGCTCAAGAACAAGGATAGGAAGGAGTCCTATCCTTGTGCCCTTATACGTCCTAAGCAATGTGAGGAAATCGATTTTCTTCTCTTATTGTTTCTTTTGTTTGCATGTAACTACATGTTGAAACTAATTAAAGAGCTAATTAGTATATTTCATAAGAAATGTCTTATGAGTAGGTATATGAACCTAACATTTACACCCATTAAAACATGAACCCTAATCAAAGATGTAAGCTTTATGAACAAAACCAAAGAAACAAGCTAGAATCATGAAATAAAACACTAAACCATGTTATAATCACACAATAAACCAAATTCCACTCAAAAGATTCCAACTTTAAACCAAAGTTACAATCTTTCAAGGTTGCTTCAACAATATCAAGACAAATAATCCAAATTTATCTAGACAAAGCACTAATTAAACAAACACTTGGTAAGATTGTTAGTCTCAACAATAATTCATTCAACAATGGAATTTAAACATGAAAAAATGGTATTAAATAAAGAAGAAGAGGTTCAAAGAGTTTTACAATGCTAAAAGAGGAGAACGTGTTCCAATTACACTAAGAAATGGAAGATTAGCTACCCATAATTCAAGAACTATAACCCAAAAATGAAGTTCAACTCAAGGTTACAAGCCAAAATGAAGAACCAAAAATTGAGAGAATTCTAATGTGTTTTGTTGTGGAATGTTGTGGAAATGCATGCTACCTCTCTCTCTCTACAATCTGGCTCTTTTATACCCTTGGCTCCGGAAACCTAGGGCCTTCGAGAAATGGGCCTCAAAATGACAAGACGGAGAATGAAGGAACACCTGTCTCAGGCCAGGACGCTGGCAGCGTCGTGGGACGCCGGCAGCGTTCAGGCGCGCTGGCATCGTTTCATGCTGCCATTTTTTACTCTTGGTTGATCGCCTTGACTTTCGTTGACCCCTTTGAATGCTAGTCTCACCTTGACTTCCATTGACCCTTTGGACTTGCTTTTCTTGCATTGATAATTTGCTCCTAGCCCACTCCAATTGCCGGGTTTGGTCTCGGATCTTGGGTTTGACTTTGACTTTTGCTGACTTCCGGGCTTGACTCTAAAATTTGACTTAAAAATACTAAATAACAACATAATTACAAGGATTAAGGTTAGCATAAAACGATGCTAACGACCCGTAAAAAGTACATTAAATGGACCTAATAAACACTACTAAACACGACACATTTTGGTGTTGTCAAATACCCCCACACATGGACTTTTACTCGTCCCGAGTAAAACTCGAGATTAGCAAGACAAACACGAGTCCAAACATAGCATGTGAAGGTAATGACCTCTCTTCCCTCACCACTACCTTCTTATATCTCCCTCAAAACACAACCACCTATTAAAAGAAAATGAGTCAAAGTTGTTGTGACACACTCTTCCCTTACCACTTCCTACTTATAACTCCCTCAATACAAGACTCGACACACCACCATCTCCGACTCATCCACACATCCTCCCTCCTTATACTCCGAGATGGTAATGGTCACTCTCACCTTATCCCAAGGTAGAAGCAAAGTGACCGACAAGAACTCCTATTAATCTCACAACTACTTATATCGCCCCCTTATCACTCCACCAATGTAAATCATGGTCACTTGGTTGGCCCCAAACTACACAAATTGCACAACCAAGCAACGCACAAAATAAATCCACCGATTTGGAACCAAAAATGTGTGACACAAAGAAAAATAAAAAGAAATCCTAAGCTAGCCTCCTTCCAAATTCCTCCTTATTTCTCCCTTCTTTTCCCTCCAAAAATCCTCTTCAACGGAAGTATTTTGCTTAAATTTTTTCTTTTTTTCTTTTTCCATTTTTTTTCTTGAAAATCCCTCATTTTGCCAAAGGTGCCCTTTCGGGTTTTCACCTTAGCTTTTCCTTTCCTCTCATTGGTGGCTCGCAACTCGATTTTTCATTTTGCCCGGAATGCCCTTTCGGGTTTTCATTCCGTCCGCGGCCACCTTCCCAATTTTTGCCTAGGTGCCCACCCTTGTGGGTTTTCACCTAGCCGAGATTTTCAATTTTTTTTCTTTTTTTTCTTTTTTTCCTTTTTTTTCAAAACAAAACAAAACAAAACAAATATATACAATCCTCTCCCCCACACTTGGAATATACAATGTTCTCATTGTAGGGGAAAGGGTGGGATGCTTCATTAATTGTTGAAATGAGAAGAACCCGAGGCACCTTCTCGGTTTCTCCTCCTCTCTCTTTATTCTCTAACTCTTCTTCTCCTTTCTAGGCCTTCATCAAGGGCCTCTTGTGTGTAAGGAGTGGGGTAGCCGGGGTTTTGTTGGATGGACATGCCGAAAAGTGAGCTAGCCAAACCATACACATCCTCTTGTGCCACCGCATCTTCATATGAATCTTGAAGGTAGGTGTGGTGGCGCTCATTTTGAGCTTGGAAATGGTTTGTGGCTTGCTCCCTCCAAGCATTTTGTGCCGCCCACATGCGCTCTCTCCACCTTTGGTTTTGTTGCTCCTTCCAAAGGCGGTCTTCCTCTTGCCGCTCCACCATCCTCCTCTACTCTTCTTGTTGGGCCCTCTCGGCCTCCTCACTCAACCTCTCCCTTGTCTCCACCACATTATGCCAATCATCTAAAGATTCAAACCTACCCCCTTGGGTTTGTTGCCAATTGTAAGAGTCGTCCACCCGTCCACTTATGTGCTTGAGGACATCGTTGGTTCTAGCCAAGTATGATGCCATTTGTTGTTGCCATGGCTCCATTGGGGTGCTAGCACGAGTCTCCGCATCATACATTGGGGTGTCGGTGTCTTGGTGGCTATTGTAAGATGATTGGGAATGGTATGGTGGTAGTTGTTGTTGTTGTTGAAAAGGTGGGTTTTGGAAAGGCCCCTGCTCAATTGCGAGGATCTCCCTCTCCTCGTTAACTTGCTCACTTCCCTTACCTTGCTCTCTCTTTAGCCTCCTTCTTTGCCGCAAGGGCACTTCCTCTACCTCCGCCTCACTACTACTCTTCCCCAAACTCTCTTCCCTAGGGCAAAAGAAATCCTCCGGTTTTGGCCCCCTAGGTAAATGATTGTTTAAAGGTCGAGGCATTTTCATATAGCTTAGGCCATCACTCCCCAACCAAAATCCTCTCAAAGGTTCCACTTTGCTAATTCTGAACATTTGCACCTCCTCTAACCCAAAGTGGTTGTACCTTGTTAAACCCTTACAAGAGTTGACCTCTTGTTCCTCATCAATCCCCCCTTCATTATGTTGCACCAAAAAGGTAATCACCCCCCATGGTGGATACTTGCTTTAGTGGATTTTTGGCGGTGCTTAATACAAGTTCTCAAAGTAGTTTTTCACTTCAAACAAGCAATTCAACAAACACTTGGTGTGCAACAATCTCAACACCTTAAAAGTTTAGTGTTTGTTGAATTCTTATGCCTTACTCAGAAAAGTTTTACCAATCCTAGCTAAACAATCATCAAGAGCAAGAAAAAACTCAAAATAAGACTAAATCAAGCCTAATTTTCGAGCAAAAATCAATGAATAAAATGGAAAAAGTTAAGTATTAAGTTATACCTTCCCGATTCCACAAAACTTTAGCTCCTTAATGATTAGAATAAGCAAAGAATCCTTCAAAACCCTTTAAAAACCCACTAAAGCTCCTTAAATTCGAATTAGAAAAAGAGCTTTCTGGGTTTTCTAAAGGAAATTGGTTTGAGATTTTGAGTGATTTGGGTTGATTTGGAGGTGTTTGAATGTAGAATGAAGGTTAGAATGAAGAATGAAGGTTAGAATGAAGAATGAAGGTTAGAATGAAGAATTTGATTGATTTTGATGAAGTTTTGTGAAGATTTGGGGGAGAAAGGTGAAGATTTGAAGGATTGGGGTTGTTTTTAGAGTTTTTGTTCGTGAGAATTGAAGTTTGGAATGTTGAAGAACTCGTGCAATTGAGGAATGAAGGGGCTGATATCAGAACAAGACGCTGGCAGCGCCTAGTGACGCTGGCAGCGCCCTTCACTGCCGGATTTCCTTCAAGTTTTGCACTTACCCAAATTTTGGCTAAGTCTTCCAAACACCACTAGACTTCGATTTTCATTCCAATGACCCTTAATAACCTTCAATATCAAAATTTCACCGAGTCTCGCACTTTTTACCCGTGGCAAGCATCCCGAGGCGGCCGAAAACTTGCAAAATCTTCAAAAAATCGTTAGTAACTTCAAATATTTTGATTGATGCTATTCTAAATACTTAAAAACAACTCAAATACTAAAAATTTTGCAATGAAACTTAAATGACATATTCACAAGAATAGAATATTTACACGGTTTGCCGTTTATTTAGAGTCGATGGCTCGACTTAGTGGCTCCAAGATTGTTATGCTTCATAAAAGAGGTCTTCAAGTAAGACCTTTTCTTCCCCCTCCCGGTCACATCCTTTGAAATAATGCTTGAGGCACTGACCATTCACCTTAAATAGTTTTCCGTCCCCGGGCCCTTCCACCTCAATTGGTCCATGATTAAACACCTTCTTGACGGTGTAAAGTCCAAACCATCTAGACCTCAACTTACCCGGTAAGAGTTTAAAACGATTTTGGAACACAACAAATTGATCCCCTTCTTTGAAAACCCGACGGTTTATCATCCCGTCGTGCCATTTCCTTATTTTCTCCTTGTAAATTGAGGAGTTCTCATCTGCATCATGGCGAATTTCCTCAAGTTCTTGCAATTGTAGCTTCCGGTGCATACCGCTGTCATTATGGTTTTGGTTGAAGGATTTGATAGCCCAATAGGCTTTGTGCTCAACCTCCACGGGGAGGTGGCAAGCCTTGCCATATATGAGACGGAACGGGGACATGCCTATGGGGGTCTTAAATGCGGTTCTATATGCCCACAAAGCATCGACTAGGCTCTTGCTCCAATCCTTCCTATCCGGATTCACCGTCTTTTCAAGGATCCCTTTAATCTCACGGTTGGAGAGCTCGGCTTGGCCGTTTGTTTGTGGGTGATAGGCCGTAGAAATCTTATAGTTCACCCCATACCTTTTGAGAAGGATTCCAATCACCTTATTGCAGAAGTGGGTACCTCTATCACTAATTATAGCCCTTGGGAAACCAAAACGGGAAAAATATGTTCTCTTGGATGAAGGTTGCTACCACTCTTGCATCATCGGTGCGGGTGGGAATTGCTTCAACCGATTTTGACACATAATCTACCGCTAAAAGGATGTATAAGTACCCACATGAGTTAGGAAAGGGGCCCATAAAGTTGATTCCCCAAACATCAAAGCCTTCACAATAGAGGAGGGGTTGTTGTGGCATCTCGTTCCTTCTTGTCAAGTTCCCCACCCTTTGGCATCGGTCACAAGTCTTCACAAATTTTTGAGCATCCTTGAAAAGGCTTGGCCAAAAGAAACCGCATTCAAGCACTTTCCTTGCGGTTCTTTGTGGCCCAAAGTGTCCTCCACATGCATAGTGATGACAATGATGTAGGATGGATGGAATCTCACTCTCGGGCACGCATCTTCTTACAATTTGATCTTGGCAAAATTCCACAAGTATGGGTCATCCCATATATAGTACTTTGCATCGGACTTTACCTTGCTCCTTTGTTGGAAAGAAAAATGGTTTGGAAACCGCTTTGTCACCAAATAGTTGACCATGGTAGCATACCATGGCTCCTCCACTTGGATGACATATAGGGTGTGATAACCCTCGCGAATGCAGAAATAAAACATAACAAGTATGTGATTTATATAGCGGAAGATACGGTATTTTAAAAACCTTTTTACATGCAATTAGAAAAGTACGAGGAATGTCAATAATTACAAACCGAAGTATAATATAATACAAGAGACAAAGTCTCTCAAAATGTTATCAAATATCAAAGTTATTAGCAAACTAGCTAAACAACATCTAGGGGTGAATCGTCGAGGCCAACGCCCGCTAGCTCACACCCGAACCCAAAATAAAACAAGTAAAATCCATCCAAGCAAGCAACCTGTTCATCCATGAAAAACATGAACGCCACAGTCAGTGGGGAGTAAATCCGGGTTCTCCCAGCCATATCACAAATAACAAACTTAAACGGAGATACATAAGTAGAAGCATGCATATATAAATATACATGTGAAATACGAGAAGTATAAATAGGCATTTCAATACATAAGGATATAGGTACATGAAGTACAAAACCGTAACCATCATATTAAAGATAGACTCGGGGAAAACACTCTTAGGCAACCATACACGCACTAGGGCTTGCATCTCACCGTTAGCGGCATAAGCTTGATAAGATTGAGACTCGACAAACAAACCATGCCAAGGCATCCAACGATCACAAATAATCAATCATATAATCATCCATCCAAACGTACGAATACGTTGACAACATCTCTCACGGTAAATGACACGCACTAGCACCGTGTACATGGCAAGTATGATTAAAATCGCATCCACGGGATAAACATTTCCCTGAACGCATACACGATTCATGATCGGGCCTGTCGCAAGCCCTGGTCAAAGATAGTTACCCAGACTAGGCTAATAACAAATTAATGTAATTAGGGAAGTAGGGGTCGATCCTCAGAGAAATGGTGTTTCCTATACAATGTGAAGTGTCTTACAATTGGGTCTTATCTAACGAGTATATGGGTTTCGGGGTTTTGATTTCTAAACTAATAAAAAGCATAAATGGAAACAAAATAAAAGCAAATCAAAACGAAAACAATAAAGCAGGTGATGAATTAACAATGATAAAAAGAATCTAGGGAAGTAGGTTCACACATGTAGATTAACATATTGATGAAATTGGATTTAGAACATTCAAATAATTCGTTGTGAGTTCGTAAGAATGATGTGTTCAGTACAATCATAGATCAGGTGGTCTAGCAGGCTTTTAGGCAATTTACTAGGTCTAATCTACCATGTCATGCTTTGTCTATTCAATTCACGTATTTCTACTTTGGAAAAGAATTCCAATTTAGTCAATGATTTTGATCAGGAATCGTTAACAATCGTTATAGTCCAAATATGCATAGACACAATGTTTTAAAAGCACAATTTCTTTTCTCCAATTATCATCTTTTAATCAACTTACATGGCTACCCTACACCCTAGAAAAACGACTACTCACTCATGGTGATGTTTAGATTTAAGATGATGTTAATAATAAAAACTAGGATAGACATGTTTATTTGGTTTTGATAATATTTTAAGACTCTTTAATTGGCGATAATAACGGCGCTAAATTGACGATCTAGGGAAATGAAATGATTAAAACGATATTGAAATTGAATCTAAAATAACATGTAAAGAAAATAGCAATCAAATAAGAAACATAAAGACTTTAAACAAAAGATAAAATAGGAATACCTAGATGACGATCAACAACGACAATGATGAAATATAAATAACCATAATATAAATTCCTTGCATAGAATAGTCGATCCACGAATTACAATACTTGAACCACATAAAGTAGATTACAAAGATGGAATTTTTATTGATCTAGGCTAAGAATTTGATGTAAAGAAATCAGAAATAATCTAAGAAACTAAGGATAAAGAGGAAGAAGAAAATGATCTAGACAAGAGAAGAGAGGCTAGGTTTCTCTCCTCCTAATCTAGGGTTTCTAATTGTGTAGAGAAGTGTGTTGAGATGTGGTGGCTGAGGCATTCTTATATAGCAGTAGGTTTCGTGGGGAAGGGGTCATGCATTAAACATATAGGACAAAATAAAGGAAGTCGAAGCAAAAGCTCGGATCAGCAAACATAACCGATCGAGTACACTACTTACCCGATCGGGTATGTAGTAATCTGGATGCTTTGACTTTTGTTTCATCTCCCTTGGCCTTTGACTTGACTTTCATTATCCCCCTTGACCTTTTGAGTCGGGTTTGTTGATAGGGTTTGATGTAAAATGATGATTGTTTCGCCTAACTTATCGATCTTCTGACAACTGCGAAATCGTCTTTGCTTCTTCTTTCTTTTGAATCAGTGAACCTTCTTGAAATGCCTTTGACTTGGTCAAGCTTGCTTCTTCAAATCGTCGGGTTCTAGGCAAATGCTCGGGAATATAGAAAAAGGGCGTAGAAACGTCACTTTCCCTACAAAACAGGTTAGAACATAGGAATTCACCTAGAAGACGATATTAGCTCATAAAATGGCTTAACAAAGCACAAATGACATACAAATCCGAGCTAAATTGGGGGTTAAAATCATGAAAATATTCACTTATCAATTCAACATTTCGTATATGTAGACTAATTTCCTCTTGGTAGAACGACGATAATAATACGGTCCTAGTCTAAACCTGGCCAGACTCTCGGAATCACATTTTCCGATTCGATATGCGATAAACATTTCGCATCCAAGACTCGGTCAACCATAGAAGCCGAGTACCCCAAATTCGGTCAGCCTTCACGAAAGAGGCGGAAAAGAGCACAAACATCATAACAAGCGGTACGCTACATGCAATGACACCACCTCGCAAGTACACAACATTTGACGGCCAAGTCGATCAACGCAAAGCGTTCGCCTCCCAACAACGTCGTCATATGCCCACTAACACATGCAATTAAGCAGTATGGATACACTCCTCATTCCGACATTCCAGCCTTACGAGCGAGGAGGTAGCCGGGGGAATGAGAGTACATAGCACTTAACATTTAGTGCTCAAATCATAACATATGTAAAACCGACTCAAAGTGGGATATATGAAAATCGTCACAAAACATGCGATACAAGAGAATGGAACATCATATATTCTAAACATGAATATTTAAAGTCATTAGGTAAATTTATACGATAAACGAACCATGCGAATTATTATAAATGAAAACATAAGAAAGAAAAGCAAGGAAATTGGCAGCGTGTGCCAGCCAGTTAAGGGGACCGGCAGCCGGCTACCCTGCTGGCACCAATGTATCATTTGAAAAACATCAAAATGTCAGCACGTTCCAGCCGGTCAAGTGGACCGGCTGCCGGCTACCAGGCTGGATCATATGTCACTTAAGAAAATGAACAAAATATAGGGTGTGTCTCAGCCGGTCCGCTGACCGGCTGCCGGTCGGCCGGCTGAGACATACTTCATACAAAAATTATTACATAACATGCATAAAACAACAACCACTTCCCAGCCGGTCAGCTGACCTGCTGCCGGTCGGCCGGCTGGGACCAAATGTAAACGAAACTCATCATACAACACTAAGAATCATCCAAAATCATTAACACATAACAACTATCATCAACTATCATTGATAAGTGAATATTTGCATGTTTTTAACCCCCAATTTAGCTCGGTTTTGTATGTCATTTGTGCTTTGTTAAGCCATTTTATGAGCTAATATCGTCTTCTAGGTGAATTCCTATGTTCTAACCTGTTTTGTAGGGAAAGTGACGTTTCTACACCCTTTTTCTATATTCCCGAGCATTTGCCCAGAACCCGACGATTTGAAGAAGCAAGCTTGACCAAGTCAAAGGCATTTCAAGAAGGTTCACTGATTCAAAAGAAAGAAGAAGCAAAGACGATTTCGCAGTTGTCAGAAGATCGATCAGTTAGGCGAAGAAATCATCATTTTACATCAAACCTTATCAACAAACCCGACTCAAAAGGTCAAGGGGGATAATTAAAGTCAAGTCATAGGCCAAGGGAGATGAAACGAAAGTCAAAGCATCCAGATTACTACATACCGGATCGGGTAAGTAGTGTACCCGATCGGGTATGTTTGCTGATCCGAGCTTTTGCTTCGACTTCCTTTATTTTGTCCTATATATTTAATGTATGACCCCTTCCCCACGAAACCTACTGCTATATAAGAATGCCGCAGCCACCACATCTCAACACACTTCTCTACATAATTAGAAACCCTAGATTAGGAGGAGAGAAACCTAGCCTCTCTTCTCTTGTCTAGATCATTTTCTTCTTCCTCTTTGTCCTTAGTTTCTTAGTTAATTTCTGATTTCTCTACATAAAATCCTTAGCCTAGATCAATAAAAATTCCATCTTTGTAATCTACTTTATGTGGTTCAAGTATTGTAATTCGTGGATCGACTATTCTATGCAAGGAATTTCTATTATGGTTGTTTATATTTCATCATTGTCGTTGTTGATCGTCATCTAGGTATTCCTATTTTATCTTTTGTTTAAAGTCTTTATGTTTCTTATTTGATTTCTATTTTCTTTACATGTTATTTTAGATTCAATTTCAATATCGTTGTAATCATTTCATTTCCCTAGATCGTCAATTTAGCGCCGTTATTATCGCCAATTAAAGAGTCTTAAAATATTATCAAAACCAAATAAACATGTCTATCCTAGTTTTTATTATTAACATCATCTTAGATCTAAACATCACCATGAGTGAGTAGTCATTTTTCTAGGGTGTAGGGTAGCCATGTAGGTTGATTAAAAGATGATAATTGGATAAAAGAAATTGTGCTTTTAAAACATTGTGTCTATGCATGTTTGGACTATAACGATAGTTAACGATTCCTGATCAAAATCATTGACTAAAATGGAATTCTTTTCCAAAGTAGAAATACGTGAATTGAATAGACAAAGCATGACATGGTAGATTAGACCTAGTAAATTGCCTAAAAGCCTGCTATACCATCTGATCTATGATTGTAATGAATACATCATTCTTTCGAACTCACAATGAATTATTTGCATATTCTAAATCCAATTTCATCAATATGTTAATCTACATGTGTGAACCTACTTCCCTAGATTCTTTTTATCATTGTTAATTCATCACCTGCTTTATTGTTTTCGTTTTGATTTGCTTTTATTTTGTTTTCATTTATACTTTTTATTAGTTTAGAAATAAAAACCCCAAAACCCAGATACTCGTTAGATTAGACCCAATTGCAAGACATTTCACATTCTATAGGAAACACCATCTCCCTGAGGATCGACCCGTACTTCCCTAATTACATTAATTTGTTATTAGCCTAGTCTGGGTAATTATCTTTGACCAGAGCTTGCGACAGGCTCGATCAATCATGAATGATTATCAACAACCAATAACCATCATCAACAAACACAATCTCTATGAATACTAATCCTATTCTATATACGATTTATAACATCAAAAACACATTAAAACACGTAATGATATCGAGTAACCCTTCACCATTACCTTTTTGCGTCTTCAATCCTCGTCTAGGTCCTCCTCTACTAAGTAGTAGTCTTTGTCGAGGTCTTGAAGGTCACCACCTACAATTAGACAATAAAAGATGAATATAATTCATCTTTGAGAAAGGCGGATAAATTGAAAAGCGAGAAAGACGGTAATTTTATTACCAATTAAGATAGAGGACGATGAGAGGGAAATATTAAGACGAAAATTAGTGAATTTGAGTAAGAAACGAAGGAGTAGCGTCGATATTGAGCTTGATCAAATATGGAGCTTAAGTTTTTGGTGGTTACTTGGTGAGGAAGTGGAAATGAGGGAGTTAGGGTTTGAAGGAGTATAAGGGAGTAAGTGGAAAAACATGGGAAAAAGCCCATAAGCGCCTTAAGACGTAACTTACTCGGAATTTCGATTAAAGTCCGAATACGAACTCGGATTTTCTAATTTAGACACGGGAATTTAAATTCTAGACCAAATATAAATTTCGCTGAAAAGTATCCGTAGAATATTTTTAATATAAAAATAGGGTACTTTTGCGGGTGTTACAATCACCCCACCTTTTTAAAACGTTTCGCCCTCGAAACTTGAGCGAAAGAAAGATACCTTAATCGAATAGGCTTGGATATTTAATACGCATAGAAGCTTCCGTTTCCCACGTCTCTTCTTCAACATTAGCACATCTCCGCAAATTTTCACTAAGGGCACCACTTTACTTCTCAACTTCTTAACCTTGCGATCTAGAATGTGGATTGGCTTCTCTTCAAAGGACAAATTCGGCTCAAGCTCGGGCATTTCCGCTTGAAAGACATGGCTTGGATCACTAATATACTTCCTCAATTGAGAAACATGGAAGACATCATGAACTTTTTCAAATTCGGGGGTAAGTTCAACTTGTATGCTACGGCACCAATCCTTTTCAAAATATCAAAGGGTCCAATGTATTTCGGGCTCAATTTACCCTTTACACCAAACCTTTTAACACCTTTCATAGGAGATACTTTCAAGAACACTTTTTCTCCAACATCAAATTCTAACGGTCTTCTTCGGACATCGGCATAAGATTTTTTTCGGTCTTGAGCGGCTTTCATTCTATCACGAATGACGTTCACATGATCAATGGTTTCAACAAGAACATCGGGACCTAAGTCACGAACATCACTCAATTGATCCCAAAAAATAGGACTTCGGCATTTCCTTCCATAGAGAGCTTCATAAGGAGCCATCTTGATCGAGGCATGATAACTATTGTTGTAAGAAAACTCCACCAACGGTAGACTGTTTTCCCAACTAGATTGGAAGTCGAGTGCACAAGCCCTAAGCAAGTCTTCTAAAGTCTGAATAGTCTTCTCGGTCTGACCATCGGTAGCGGCATGGAATGCGGTACTCATCAACAATTTACTACTCATGGCTTCTTGTAAGGCCTTCCAAAATCTTGAACAAAGCCTCGGATCTCGGTCGGATATTATCTCCTTGGGAACACCATGGTATCTAACAATATCATCAACATAGGCTTTGGCTAAACGATCTAAACTCCAAGTCTCTTTGATCGGAATGAATCTAGCACACTTGGTCAAACGATCAACAATAACCCAAACAACATCTTTACTTCCAACGGTCCTTGGCAAAGCCATAACAAAATCCATAGAAATAGATTCCCACTTCCATAGTGGAATATCCAAAGGTTGTAGCAATCCACCGGGCCTCTTGTGTTCGATTTTCACTTGTTGGCAAGTAAGACATCTTCCAACATAGGACACAACATCGCCTTTCAAATTCGGCCACCAAAATCGTAGCTTCAAATCTTTATACATCTTATCAGCTCCGGGGTGAATAGAATAAGGGGAAAGGTGAACTTCATCAAGAACTCGCTTTCTCAAGTCAAGAGCATTAGGAACAAACAAACGGTCATGTAGTCGAAGGACACCTTTGTCATCAATCTTGAAGTCTTTAACTTTTCCTTCTAGAAGCTTGGCTTGAATAGACTTGTAGGTAGGATCATCTACTTGGCTTTCGCGGATCTCGTGGAGAAAAACAGGTTCGGCAGTCATAGCACCAACATAATCAAATCCACGTTCCACGAATTCCAACTTCAACTTTCGAATCTCGGCACAAAGATCATCGGGTAATACCCGCATAGCATTCAATGCATGAGAAGATTTTCTACTAAGAGCATCGGCAACCACATCAGCTTTCCCTTCATGGTATAACAACTCAAAATCATAATCATTCACCAATTCCAACCATCTTCTTTATCTCATATTCAACTCCTTTTGAGTAAATATGTACTTCAAACTCTTGTGATCGGTAAATATGCGACAATGAACACCAATAAGATAGTGAGTCCACACTTTCAAAGCATGAACAACGGCGGCTAATTCCAAATCATGAGTAGGGTAGTTAACTTCATGAACTCTCAACTGTCTCGAGGCATAAGCAACCACTTTTCTACTTTGCATAAGTACACAACCCAAACCCATCTTGGAAGCATCGCAATAGACATCAAAGTCTATACCATCTTCAGGTAAAGTCAATACTGGGGCGGTAGTCAAACTTTTCTTTAACTCTTGAAAAGCGGCTTCACAAGATTTATTCCATACGAACTTGGTTTCTTTCTTCAACAATTGAGTCATTGGTCTAGCAAGCTTTGAGAATGTTTTGACAAATCTATGGTAATAACCAGCTCAACCAAGAAAACTTCGGAATTCTCTAACATCGGTCGGACTTTTCCAATCAACAACGGCCTCAATTTTAGAAGGGTCGACCATCACACCTTCTTTAGAAATTACATGCCCAAGAAAGAACACCTTAGGTAACAAAAATTCACACTTGGAGAATTTGGCAAACCACTTTTGACGACGAAGGACACCCAAAATAGTCCTCAGATGAATAGCATGCTCTTCTTCGGTCTTGGATAAAATAAGGATGTCGTCGATGAACACCACCACACACTTGTCAAGATACTCACTAAATGTGCGGTTCATTTGATCCATAAAAATAGCGGGAGCATTAGTCAATCCAAATGGCATCACCTTAAACTCAAAGTGACCATATCTTGTACTAAAAGCGGTCTTTGGAATATCGGCATCACGAACAGGAATTTGGTGATATCCGGATCTCAAATCAATCTTGGAGAAAGTAGAAGCACCCTTTAGTTGATCAAAAAAATCTTCAATTCTTGGCAAAGGATACCTATTCTTGATTGTAATCTGATTCAACTCACGGTAATCAATACAAAGCCTCATGGAACCTACTTTCTTCTTTACAAAGAGAGCGGTAGCACCCCAAGGTGAGGCACTCGGTCGAATGAAAGCTTTTTCAATCATACCATCAAGTTGCTTCCTTAACGCTTTCAATTCGGTTGGAGCCATACGGTAAGGAGCTTTGGCTATATGGGTCTGGATCCGGGGACAAGATCAATGGAAAACTCAACATCATGCTCGGGAGGGATCCCGAGCAAGTCTTCGAGGAATACATCAACAAATTCACATACTATAGGCACATCTTCAATCTTTGGTAAGGAGGTAGTTGTAGAAGTCACAATACACAAGAATGCTTGGTGACCCTTTCTTACCATACTCACCAACTTCATTGCGGAAATCAAAGACATACCCTTTCGGGAATGAGATCCCGTATAGGTTACTCTAACTCCTAAAGGACTCTTTAAATAAATCTTTTGATCTCTACACTCGAATCTAGCATGGTACAATGCTAACCAATCAATACCTAGAATTTCATCGAACTCTCCTAGAGGAAACTTAAGGAGATTAGCGGGAAAGATAGTACCCACAACAGAGATTGGAACATTTGGATAAAGAGTTAAACAAGAGATAATTTCTCCGGATGGTAAGGATATGGGAGTATCCTCAAGTAGAATAAGACACGGTTGCTCTAAGATTGAGAACATACCCGTAATTATCTCCGGATGAGCATCGGCTTCGGCTCGGCTCAGAACGAAGATAGAACCCATGGGTTTGGCAATTGGAGGGGGCAACTTCCGATCGGGACAATCATCATAACGGTGACCACTCTTTTGGCAAAAGAAGCAAACATAAGGTCGGTTGAAACATGCCACACCGGGGTGATGTAGTTGTCTACAATGGCTACATAAGCGTCCTTGAGCTTGAGGAGGAGCATATGGCCTATGAGCCACGTTAGAAGTAGCTCGGGGAAAGAAAGGAGCAAGAGATCTTGCATTTGCATTTGGGGGAGGGTTGAATCTCCTCTTGTTGGCATAAGAATTGGAAGACGAAGGAGTAAACGACCTTTTTCCATAGAAATTTGGCCTAGGAGTGAAGGAAGGAGGGGAATTCTTCATCATTGCTTCATCTTTGATAGCCTTCATGAAGTTCTCAGCCCATAGTGCATCATCATACAATTCTCCAAAAGAGGTAGAATTTCTCCTCACTTTGCTTTGGAGTAAAGCACTAAGCTTGTTGCGGTAGTAGAAAGCTTGGTCCTCATCATCCTTGATGAGCCTTGGAGCAAAGTGAGCAAGTTTATTGAACTCCGTCGTGAAGTCTTGTGCCGACAAGTCACCTTGCTTGAAATCAATGAATTCCTTGAGCCTTTGTTGCTTGAGCTCATTAGGATATAATCGACCTTCAACAAGAGCCTTGAAACATTCTCAGTTCAAGTCGGCTTCAAGAGCAGCGGTGGGATTTGTAATCGCCCACCAATTATCGGCTTCCCTCACTAGGAAGTGCTTTGCAATCCTTACCTTGTCCTCTTCACGGACTTGGTATAAATCAAATTGCTTCTCCATTTCTCGAAGCCATTCCGAGAGCTCGGTAGGGTCCGACTCTCCACCATAAGGTGTAATCTTACTCCTGGCTATTTGGCTAGCCACCCAAGCGTAACCTCCTTGGTGATTGTCTTCCCTATGAGGAGGGACTTGCTCGGCGTGAGCATTAGCCGCATCTTATTGGTTTCTCAGCACTTGAGTAAGAGCCTCAAGAATGACGTTCTTCACTACTCGAGGTCTAACCATCATCATAACAAACAAAAATATAACAAGTTAATCCTATCACTTAGCATAAACAAAGAGACTACCAAGTAAAGTCCTTAATATCTACCCATCTCTCGTTTATTATTTCAAGGTCAAGTAGTTTAAGTTTAGGGTTCACGTGTGTGCGTCGGGAGCGTTAAAGCTCTGATACCAACTATGACAACCCTCGCGAATGCGGAAATAAAACATAACAAGCATGTGATTTATACAGCGGAAGATACGGTATTTTTAAAACCTTTTTACATGCAATTAGAAAAGTACAAGGAATGTCAATAATTACAAACCAAAGTATAATATACTACAAGAGACGAAGTCTCTCAAAATGTTATCAAATATCAAAGTTATTAGCAAACTAGCTAAATAACGTCTAGGGGTGAATCGTCGAGGCCAACGCTCGCTACCTTACTGTTGGAGTAAGTGTCCTCCACAATAGTGCATTTATATAATAAATCTCATTTGGAATATACGTGGCATGATTAGTATATTTTGATACTCCACGTCAGTTGATTAACGTAAATCGGTAACGCTTGGCTGACTAGAGTTTGACGTTATTGTCGTATGACGGCGGTAATCAACTGATCCCTTTAGGTCACACCTATAGGATGAGACCCAAATATAATACTAATTATTTGTATACGATACAGTTTAATTAGAGCATTACATATATTTGATATGTACGTTTAGCTACGAGAGTTATTTATTGGAAATTGAGTTGCGAACTCATTCCACTTAAGTTTATTAGTCAATTATACGATAACTGACTGAATAAATTTTACGTCTTATTTTAATACGATTAAATAAGATTTAATTTAATGATTAATCGTTAATTCATTAAATTAGTTGAGGTTATGCATATATTTTGAGGTAGAGGTAATTAGTTAATTATATTTACAAAGAGTTGTAAAATAAATTAACTGGACATTGTGGGACCCATTATATATTGATATAATGGTTTAATATCACTTAAAAGTTGAGTGTTTATTGATTATTAATTTGAGTTATAAAACTGTTATTTGATCAAGTTAACACTTAATTATACAAGATAATTAAGCATATGATTATAAGTATTTGTGGGACAAATATCAAAAATCAAAATGGACCACATTTCACATGTGGAGGCCGGATCTTTCAAGTGGAGAACAATAGTGTTTATTCTCTACTACTACCACACTAAATCACATGATAATGACTTGTTATGACACAACTATCATTACAATTACTACCAACACTCAAAGTCTTTTGCATGTGAGTAAAATAAGCAAAATAAGAGCCATATATGGCTTATAGTGACCGGCCATAAGGCCTTGATATTGAACAATTGTTGTTCAATTTTGAATCACTTCTCTCTAAACTCTCTTATACACTAATATTCTCTACATATTACTAGTGTAGTAATACAATAATATTAGTAATATTTATCTTACTTATTATCTAGTTAATAATAAGGTAAGATTATTTGGGTTTAATCTTGGGTGCAACTAGAAGGAGACCTTCTACTTTGGAGGTTGTTTTATGGAGGATCATCTATCAATTTCATGCTCAAGAACAATAAGAAGGAGTTCTTATTGTGCCCATATTGAACCGAAAATTCCCAATGTAAGGATGTTTTCGTCTTATCTTTTCTTTTATGCTTTTATATTTGCATGCATGATAATTAGATCCTAAATTATTAAGTTAATGTAATTTAATGAACTAATTAGAGGAGTCTAATTAGAGGTCTAGGACCATCATGTGGTATCAGAGCTCAATTGTTACATGCATGTCGATTTTAGTCATTAAAATTGAGTTATACGATAACTTGGGTAAAATTGAAATTTTGTGTTCAAAGTTGGTTTGCACGAAATTTTTGATTTGCATGCATACCTACTGCCCTCAAAATGGTTGTGGTCACATTTGGTGATTTTATGGATTAATTTGCTATTTATTTTGATTTATGGCCTTTAAATCATGTTAATATGCATATTTTGTGTTAAAAGTTAACTAAAAATAGTTTCATGTTGATTCTGGCCATGAAATTTTGATATGATCTCACATGCATGTTGTACATACTGTATGTAAAATTTCGTGACTTTTAATTAAGTTTTGCATGATGATTGATTTTTATAGATAAAAGTCAATAAAGTGAGATTATTATGATCATAAAATTGAAACGTCCTTTTCTGGTCTTGAAATTTTTTTGGTACATTTTATAATCTGATTTATATCATCTTGGTGAAATTTTATAATTTGTTTCACTATTTTACTATATTTAATGGTTTTTATTTGATAAAACCGTTGAATATTAAGTTATTTGTTCATAAAATTTATTCAAAATTTTTGGGAAAATGTTTCTGGTTTTTAGAGTTCCTGGAAATGTTCCAGAATGTACAAAATTTTTGGTTTCAAGTTTTTATGATTTTTATATTTTATTTTGGGTTTACTTCATAAATGTTATGATTAAACCTCTATATTTAGCAAATACGATCAATTCGAACTAATTAAATACAAACAAAGTTAGTGGGGAATAATTTTGAGTTCTAAATAAGTTTAGATAATTAGTTTGAGCTTAAATACGATTTAAGTGTTGATTATTGATTTTTAATGGTTAAAAATTGATAAAATCCATAAAACCGAGATAGAATGAGCATGATAAGTGTTAAGGGCGATTTTGGCATGATTTTTACAGCATTTTATTTATGTTGTTATTTTTGAATGAATGAATGTCATTTATTTAATTTTTAATGCAAGTTGTACCTAGTATGGCCTAGATTATTTTAATCGGTATTACCCGTAATGTAAGGGAATACCGATTCGGTTGTAATTTTATTTGCGATCTCGTATCGCCGTTTGTAATAATTTATTTTCATTTTTAGATCAAATGTATAATAGGAATTTTATTTGTATCTTTTTGTAATTAATTATTATGAAGACGGAGATTCCCGAAGCCGGTGTTCCAAAAGACGGTGCCATGAAGAGGCTAAGGGCCAAGGAGTTGGTTTCCGATTTTGTAATCTACTAGTTAATTAGATTAGCTAGGTGGCCATACTAGGATTTATTATTTGCTTGCTTTATTTTTCCGCTCATGCCAAAATCGCCAACATGTATCTTTATTTCTTGATTGTCAATTCAAAGTTATTCAAAATTCACTGACTTAGTTCGCTTATAGGGAATTAATAACAAAATTGACAAGTCCTCTCACATAACTTAAAAAATTGAGATTTAGCCTTACCAATTAGTAACACCTATGAACCCCGTGTTCATTAGGGCTACCACGCTCGTGGGTCCCTTTTTACCTCGGGTAAGTAGGGTGATGCGATCACAAGCCAAAATTGGATTGGACTCAACGAGATAAGCGTTATCTTGGGACTAGGAGATGGATTTAACAGAAATCCGTCAACCAAGAGTTCTAAGTGTAGAATTAGTCAAGTATTGACTTACCATTTTTAGATAAAGGTAGCATGCGATGACTATTTTTGTCTAAATATGGGTCTTGGAATCACTTATATAATTTCGTGAGGGGTCATTATATGAGTGACTTGTTAAAATTGTTTTACAAGTGAATTATATATAAGCAATGAATGTTTATTTTTCCGTTGATATTTATTTTTATTCGCGCAATGACAAATATTTTATCCTTCTACGAACTTGTAAATCCGTTCAATCGTGGAAAGGAGTTTCCATTATTTTATACGGTAGCATTTTGATTGCGATCTCCGTTTAAACCACCGTAGCTAAAGACAAAATGAATTTTATCTTTTGATCCTCATATTCACCATTGCAAATATCTCTTATGAAGAGTAAATGAATAAGTCACACTTGGTCAAAAGCGTTTTGAATTTTTTGTGACGTCTTCTTGTAACAGTGGTACATCAATCTTTTTGCTCCAAAGAAAATATTTGTAATTTTTGGTATGTCGTCATAATGCTCCTTATCGAGGCTTACCTCAAAAGAGGCCAAATCAGTTGGGACGACTAGGTTAATCGATTTATTTAAAATCGTGAATAACCAAATACCGTAGTCACTTCATGAAAGGTTTATCCTTTTCAAGGTAAAACCATGAATGAAATGAAGAATAGTCTTCACAATATTTCTAATATACTTGTCTAAGTAGAGATTCATGGATTGTGAGTGGGAGCACTAAGAATGATGTTTATATTCTTAATTGTTAAGACGAGGTTCAAGAGTAGGTTGGCACGAGTTTGGCACAAGGCAAGGGAAAAAGGCAAGTCTATTTTGAATAGTAAAGTCAAAACCCTAGCAAGGTGTCGAACCCAACTTTTGACGATTCTATTTTACAGTGTAGGACACAAGAAAAGAATCTGCCCCAAGTTTTCTAAAGAGTTAGAAATTGGGTGTACTATTTTCACCCATAATATTTATATGATCGACATTTATTTTGCTAAATGCAATTTTTGGGTATTAGATACCCATTATGGTTTTCATCAATGTATTCAATGCATATAATAATGATTCGTGCGACGACTAACCATGATGAAATGTCGACCTACAAGGGAAATATAACTATTGTAGTTTTATTTCTATAGAGACATATAAAAGTTATAATGTGATCAATCTAGTTTTGGATTTAGAGGTATACTTTAATAAAAGTTATTATGTACATGACCTCTAAATAAAAAATATAGTATCCACTTTAGTGTATGACACAAGTGTTTCACTTTTGTGAATCGAACAAGCGTTGTATCTTTTAATGCCTATACTTGGTCAATGGTTATCCCATACCAATCAAAGGTAATTATATTCTTGACCTAAACTAGTAATTACTTGTCATATAGATTGTAAAGGCTCAAAATTGGTGACCCTTATCTAATCTTAATTCTTGATTGTGTAGCACATTAAGAGGCTAATATTGACAACTATCCCTAAACCATCTGATTTTGAATCTTATG
>JAIUZE010008931.1:0-17916 GCA_022085475.1 Heliosperma pusillum | reverse complement strand
TACGTCCCCGTACTTTCGAGCGGTCGTAACCTGCTCTCGGAGTGTCCGATTGGGGCCCGTTTTTTTTTCAAATTTATTAGCTCCTCGAGATCTACGCATCTGCATCATTAAGGTAAAAAAAAAAGCAAACGGGAACAACTAACGTGAAAAATATCGAAAACTTTTAAAAAAGGGGTGCAACACGAGGCCTTCCCAGGAGGTAACCCATCCTAGTACTACTCTCGCCCAAGCACGCTTAACTGCGGAGTTCTGATGGGATCCGGTGCATTAGTGCTGGTATGATCGCACCCATACATTTCCACCACAAATTTAGTTTTATTACCTCGAATCATGATTTTGTGCAACAACAACATCCCGTTACGTCCCCGTATCTTAGAGCGGCCGTAACCTACTCTCAGAGTGTCCGATTGGGCCCCGTATTTTTTTTCAAATTTATTAGCTCCTCGAGATCTACGCAGCTGCATCATTAAGGTACTAAAAAAACCAAAGGGGAACAGCTAACGTGAAAAAAACGTAAAACATTTCAAAAAGGGGTGCAACACGAGGCCTTCTCAGGAGGTCACCCATCCTAGTACTACTCTCGCCCAAGCACGCTTAACTGCGGAGTTCTGATGGGATCCGGTGCATTAGTGCTGGTATGATCGCACCCATACATTTCCACCACAAATTTAGTTTTATTACCTCGAATCATGCTTTTGTGCAACAACAACATCCCGTTACGTCCCCGTATCTTAGAGCGGCCGTAACTTGCTCTCGGAGTGTCCGATTGGGGGTCATTTTTTTTTCAAATTTCGTAGCTCCTCGAGATCTACGCAGCTGCTACATTAAGGTACTAAAAAAAACCAAAGGGGAACTGCTAACGTGAAAAAAACCGAAAACTTTTCTAAAAAGGGTGCATCACGAGGCCTTTCCAAGAGGTCACCCATCCTAGTACTACTCTCGTTCAAGCACGCTTAAATGCGGAGTTCTGATGGGATCCGGTGCATTAGTGCTGGTATGATCGCACCTGATGTCTGTCGTTATACACCAAAAATATATCCTAAGTCTACTAACTAAGAAGATAGCGGAAGTAGGGTCGATCTCCACAGGGAGGAAACTAATTAACTGTAATCTAAATCTGCAGGTAACAAACTGGGGGTTTTGAAAATTGGTTTTAACTAAACTAAATGTGATTAAAGGAAAGAGAAAATAAAGATAAAAATTAATACGAATAAATCAGATGAAGAGAAAATATGCTAGGATTCGGTCTACTGCAGTATCGGCATCTATGGGTCAACTAAGTCAGTCAATCTATCAATGAGAAGGGCAATGGTTTTCTCCTCTCGGTCTCTAACCACCCTAGGGATTTTCCTAATTAACTCTCGTTCTCTTAGGAGTCACTTATCAATTCTTAGCAAGTCTTCCCTTCCAATCTCTCGATCCAGGTCGGGGTTAACTATCTAGCCTAGTCTCCTGCGTATACTCATTCGACTAAACCTCAATTAAATTGCAAAGACTGATTCATATTCAAGACTAACCAAACTAATCTATCCTAACATGCCTCTACTACAGTTTCCCTCATCCCAACATACAAGAGAATTAGCTACTCATGTTATGAACCATGCTAACAAAGACGATTAAATATATGACATAAGACATAATAAAACCGTAATTAACAAGCATGAACAATAACGCAGCAGTAATTAAGAAAAGAAGCAGTAATTAAGACTAAAGATTAAGAATAAAAGAGAAAAGAAGAAGTTTACAATCTTAGCAAATCCGGCGTAAAGAACAAATCCTACGTCGATAAACCCGAATGCAAACCAAAGGTAAAGTTCAGAAAATAATGGAAAATTAATGCTAATTACTGTCTGATTAAAACTGAATAATAGTTGTTCAATAACTAATGACGTAAATAAGAGTCATATATAGTGTATAACACGACTCTAAACCTAATTAACCTAATGGACTTAAAGCCCGTAAGGATCTACTCGATCGAGGGAAATAACCACTCGATCGAGGCTTTTATTCATGAAAACCAGTCGATCAAGTGATTGATCTGCTCGATCGACCAACTGGTAATACGGCTTCTACTCGATCGAGCAAAGGAGGTAGCTCGATCGAGCACTTCTGGCTTCAACTCACCTCGATCGAATGGCAAGCTCCTCGATCGAGGTCTTCTGGCATAGTATGTGGTGTGAGTCATGACTTGGGCTTGATTATGAACGGTTTCACGCTTCCCCATGCAAGAGTTCCGGTCCCGATCTTTCCATTCTCCTAAATGCATGCAAAATGGACTGCTTTGGCTCGGCTTCTGCTACTACACAGCTTGTACCTACAAAATGGTAATGAAAGTACAAAGTAGCCAAATAGGGGCATATGGCGATATAATATCACCTAAACGACATAGAAATGCGTGCATAAATGGACTAGAAAGTCTATATAAAATACACGCATCAAACTTCCCCAAACCAAACCTTTGCTTGTCCTCAAGCAAACTAAATGCAGCTAAATGGAACAAAATAAACCTAGGGGAATGGAGTAAGTCTCAGAGCTAGCAACAAGTCAATGTTAAACAGTTTAATGCACTCGATCAATCGCTACAAAGCTTAATACGAAAGTGAACGAATTTATACAATCTTGGAAATAAATTAGACTTTCAACCTTGGAAGACTCAACCAAATTCGGACTCTCACGGGTCACTCTTCTCTCAACAAGCAAATGGTAAGTAAATATGTATAAGAGAGAGAAGAAAATATAGTCACTCACCTAGACTACGACCGACACAACATGCATTGCTAACTAATATGAAAGATGATTTCAAGCACCGTACACACGCATAACCACCGTTCAAGGACAATCACGTGCCGAACAATTGCAAAAATATGGATATGTGAGGCTTATTGGTAAGAAGGGGCAAAATAATTAATGGAAATGTGAGGGTAAATAGCCAAGCTAGTTCCTAACAAGACCGCAATATAACTCCTTCCATCTTCCAACTATCAAAATTAAGCTCGATGCCTTTACAAATCTAGGCAAATGCAACACAAATCCCATAAAACACCTCGACAAAATAATGTTAAGCACGAGAGGTGTAAACAACACAACTTCAGCCAATTATTTTTTCAATATATATTTTTTCACTTTTTTTTCTTTTTCTTTTCTTTTCTTGGCTGACTAAAAAAACCTCTCGATCGAGTTAAATCCACTCGATCGAGCCACTATCAACACTTCTCTTCTTTTTCTCGTAAATACCACTCCAATCAATGAAACGAGCCAAAAACTGACACAACAGTAGAATATACCTCGACTACAAACTAGCTCAGCAAAGGTAGGCTTAATTTAGGATGTAGTTAAGGGCAACAGGCAGATATGGCTTTATGTGGAGTTAATGGGGTAAAATGAGGAAAAGGGAGATGCAAATATTCTCAACACACGTAATACCAACCACAAACCCAATGCGTGCAGGCAATAAGAAATCAAAATTCATATACAAGCAAATGACACGAGATGTGGGGAGTAACTACTCTCATTCCTAGATGAACTGGTAATGGATGTCACCAGTTATAGGCTCTAAAATCTACGAATATATAAGTAGCTTGCCAAAAAGTTAAGTCAAGTCTAATAATCAAATTTAAATTCCAAGACAAAATTCAATAGTTCACTACTTCGATTTCACTAAATAACTCAAGAAAGGTGCAAAGAATAGTAGAAAATAAACTTGTAGTGCGATTTCATCATGAACAAGACTCCAATCCGACTCAACTATATGCAAAAATAAACGTGATATTTTTGATTTTTTCAAATTTTTTTCTAATTAACATGAATTGTAAACGTGAATGCAATACAAATGCAAATGCAGACGCAAAAGGATGTAAAACACTTCCCAAAACCAAAACAGACAATGTCCTCATTGGCTAAAGCACAACAGCATAGACGGGAAAGGGAAAAACATCCTAATTCATGCTCCTAACGAATGAAATATATAAAGAATGGAAAAAACTAAAGGAACAGAAACAACTCACAAAACAGAGGCTTCCCCAAACCAGCATCAAACTGTGGGTCGATCGAGTAGAAATTCTACTCGATCGAGCAACTTTTCCAGGTAAAACAGATCGATCGAGTGGAATTTCTTTACTCGATCGAGCGCTTCATAATTGCCCAGCCCACGACTTTGAACAGTTGATTTCCGCTTCCATTCCTGCAAAACGATGCCAACCAAAAACCAGAAAATACCAAAAATTGTCCAAAAAGAAATATAAATTGTTTATCTAAACTACGGATTATCACGCGATAGTCTAAATGTCTAATTGAAAACGCAATAAATTGTTTTTACAAGTTGCACGGGGTTGCAAACCCGGCTACCAACCAAATAGTTTCATGAGAAGGCCACCGTGTGGCCTTTGACTTGCGGAAGTACCCTCAGCTGCGGTAAGTTCCGTCTTCTTCCTCCACACGTACAATGGTTTCTTGGAGCCTAGCTCCACCTCGGAATCACTTGCGTACATGCGGGCTCCTTTGTCCTTCTTGGACTTCTTCTTCTTTACGTCGTCACGCGAACCTGGCTTTTCCTTTTCCAGCTCCAATGCTACTGATTTGCTACCTGTAATGGAACACACAATGGCATGCTCCTCCAATTCGCTCCCAAGCTGGGGCGGAGGTGTTACGGTAGCAATGGGGATATCACAGATAGGAGTTATAGGTTCGATAGGAACCGAAGCTGTGTCATGCGTGAATAAATCAGGTGCGATATCAGATAAAGGAAGCGCGTAGCATGGTGACACAAGCATAGGACCCTTACTAACGTGAGACTGCGTGAATACTAAATTCTCCCCCCCTATTTGAAAAGTCAGAGTCTGTAACCCAACATCAATAACCGCTTGCGCAGTATGCAAGAACGGTCTTCCCAATATGATGGGAGTGTGAGAGTCCTCAGGTATATCCAAAACTATGAAATCGACCGGGATGAAGAATTTTCCTATTTGCACAGGAACATCCTCTATGATTCCTAAGGGTCGAGACAAGGTTCTATCTGCCATCTGTACCGTCATGTTTGTACACTAAAGCTTCGTAAAGCCTAACCGTTTGGCCAAAGACAAAGGTAAGACGCTAACACTAGCTCCTAGGTCACATAACGCGTTGTCTATGAGATAGGTCCCTATATGACATGGTATAGAAAAACTACCTGGGTCAGACAGCTTAGGGGGGCATTAGTTCTGGAGAAACGCAGAGCATTCCTGGGTTGAAGCTACAGTCTCTACAGTGTCTATGGTCCTCTTACGCAAAAGAATTTCACGCATAAATTTCAGGTAAGAGGGTACCTTTGATAGGAGGTCTGCGAAAGGAACGTTCACCTTGAGGTTGCGTACAATGTCAGCGAACCGAACAAATTCCTTTTCGATCTTAGCTTTCTTCAATCGACCAGGAAACGGAACTGGAATGTCAGGATTACCACGTTGCATATCCTAGACAATTGCATTGTTGATCATCCGCTTGCTTAACCCCTTCGAACGAGCTTCTCGCTCATGAAAACCCATCGATCGAGTATCTAAGTCACTCGATCGAAGATTATCCGAGTTTAAATTGCTCGATCGATCAGTTTCCTCGGTCACCTTATTCGATCGAGCAGCTTGGTTCTCTCGATCGACCACTTGTTCTTCTAAGTTACTCGATCGAGCATCAACAACCTCTCGATCGAGTAATTTGCTTTCTGATTCACTCGATCGAGTAACACAAATCTCTCGATCGAGTAGGTTCTCCTTCATTTCATTCGATCGACTAGCATTATTCTCTCGATCGATTGCATTACCAGCGACAGTCTTCGCGACATCAGGATGCACACCAGAAATATCAGCAACTGTACCCGGACTGTCATAAGCAAGACCGCTTCTTAGAGTAATCATATTCAGCGTCTCCTTGTTCCTGTCAGTTTGAGACGGTAACTGCCCGGGTTGCCTAGTCGATCGAACTCCTGCCAATTGAGCAATCTGCGACTCCAAAAGCTTAATAGTAGCATTTGTTGCTTGATCAGTTTTGCTCATTTGGATAGCTAAAGCTTGGATCATAGACTTTAACTCCCCGATTTCTGCAATTCCTACAGATGAGGAACTAGCTTGCTGCGCAGACTGGATGTTCTGAAATCCTTGCTTGTGCGGCGGTTGATACGTCGGCTGTGGTGGTGGAGGTGTAGGATTTAAGACGTTCTGGCTTGTCCATCTCAAATTGGGATGGATATTCCCTTGATTGTAGTACCCACCTCCTTGACGGTA
The DNA here is from genome assembly GCA_022085475.1 of Heliosperma pusillum. NCBI lineage: Eukaryota > Viridiplantae > Streptophyta > Magnoliopsida > Caryophyllales > Caryophyllaceae > Heliosperma > Heliosperma pusillum. Next base: position 11,668 of record JAIUZE010008931.1, on the reverse strand, counting down.
CTGTTGAAAGGAAAAGACTTGTTCCCTTTCAGCGAGACAGTCTATAGCCGTGTGACCAGTTTCGCCACACCTCTTGCAAATAATCATATCATCCTGCTTTAGTAAATGAACCGTCTGCTGGTTATCTTCAGCTTTCTTCTCCCATTTATCAAGTCTGGCATTTAGTTTATCGAATTTTGCATCCAGACCTTCAGAATCGATACTAGCTATCGTCCGTGTACCACTCCTCGGATTACCATATTCAGCACAATGGGTTGCCATCTCCTCAATCAGTTTCCAACCCTTATCATCATCTATTTCCTTCTGGAACCTCCCGTTTGACGCGGCATCTAGAATGGCTCGATGATCGTCATATAACCCAGTGTAAAACTGGTTACACAGAAACCACTGCTCGAACCCATGATGAGGAACAGACCTCACTAGCGTCTTGAATCGATCCCAGGACTCATAGAGATTTTCATGAGCCGTTTGCTTGAAATTAGTAATCTGACCCCTCAAAGTATTCGTCCTCTGCGGTGGAAAATACTTTTTATAGAAAGCCAGTGCGAGTGTGGTCCAGTCAGTAATACCCAGCTCTTCTCGATTCAAATTCTTCAACCAGTCTTTGGCATTATCCGTAAGGGAAAAAGGAAACAAGAATTCCTTGATCTTATCAGCTGTCACCCCTTTTGAAACCGGAATAGAAGAACAGTAGTCAGCAAAGGTCTTCATATGCCTCCTCGGATCCTCCCCAGCTACACCCCTATACTTGTCCTGCTGGACAAGCTTGATATAAGACGGACGAAGATCGAAAGTAGTTCCATCTTCGTCCGTTGTAAGTTTGAATCCCTGAGGTATACATGCAGCTGTAGGCTCAGAATGGCTAGCAATATTCGGCATCCTTGCTGGAATGGTAGTCTCAACAGTTAAATCTTCCTCGAAAATGAAACTGTCAAAGACGGATTCAGAAGTACTCAAGTCTTCCTTCTGAATAGTCTTATCAAACCCTCTTTTCCTGCGTAGGAAGGTTCTTTCAGGCCCTGGATCAGCTTCCACTAATTCGAGCCCTTGGGACCTGCTCATACACAACTATAAAGAGAAAGATAAGAACAGTCTTAAGGAATTAGAAATTCCTTAAGACGAGACAGAAATAAATAAACAGAAAATTAAATTGCCTCCCCGGCAACGGCGCCAAAATTTGATGTCTGTCGTTATACACCAAAAATAAATCCTAAGTCTACTAACTAAGAAGATAGCGGAAGTAGGGTCGATCTCCACAGGGAGGAAACTAATTAACTGTAATCTAAATCTGCAGGTAACAAACTGGGGGTTTTGAAAATTGGTTTTAACTAAACTAAATGAGATTAAAGGAAAGAGAAAATAAAGATAGAAATTAATACGAATAAATCAGATGAAGAGAAAATATGCTAGGATTCGGTCTACTGCAGTATCGGCATCTATGGGTCAACTAAGTCAGTCAATCTATCAATGAGAAGGGCAATGGTTTTCTCCTCTCGGTCTCAAACCACCCTAGGGATTTTCCTAATTAACTCCCGTCCTCTTAGGAGTCACCTATCAATTCTAAGCAAGTCTTCCCTTCCAATCTCTCGATCCAGGTCGGGGTTAACTACCTAGCCTAGTCTCCTGCGTATGCTCATTCGACTAAACCTCAATTAAATTGCCTAGACTGATTCTCATATACAAGACTAACTAAACTAATCTATCCTAACATGCCTCTACTACAGTTTCCCTCATCCTAATATACAAGAGAATTAGCTACTCATGTTATTAACTATGCTAACAAAGACGATTAAACATATGACGAAAGACATAATAAAAACGTAGTTAATAAGCATAAACAATAACACACACTAATTAAGAAGAGTAAAACAGTAATTAAGACTAAAGATTAAGAGTAAAAGAGAAAAGAAAAAGAAGTTTACAATCTTAGCAAATCCGGCGTAAAGAACAAACCCTACGTCGATAAACCCGAATGCAAACCAAAGATAAAGTTCAGAAACTAATGGAAAATTAATGTCTGCTAATTACTGAAATAAATTTGAACAATAGTTCCTCTCCAACTAATGACGTAAATAAGAGTCATATATAGTGTATAACACGACTCTAAACCTAATTAACCTAATGGACTTAAAGCCCGTAATAGAATCTACTCGATCGAGGGAACTAATCACTCGATCGAGGCTTTTATTCATGGAAATCAGTCGATCGAGCACTTGATCTACTCGATCGACCAACTGGTAAGCGGCTTCTACTTGATCGAGCAAAGGAGGTAGCTCGATCGAGCACTTCTGGCTTCAACTCACCTCGATCGAATGGCAAGCTCCTCGATCGAGGTCTTCTGGCATAGTATGTGGTGTGAGTCATGACTTGGCCTTGACTATGAACGGTTTCACGCTTCCCATGCAAGAGTTCATGTCCCGATCTTTCCATTCTCCTAAATGCATGCAAAATGGACGGCTTTGGCTCGGTTTCTGCTACTACACAGCTTGTACCTACAAAATAGTAATGAAAGTACCAAGTAGCCAAATAGGGGCATATAGTGATATAATATCACCTAAATAACATAGAAATGCGTGAATACATGGACTAGAAAGTCTATACAAAATACACGCATCAAACTTCCCCAAACCAAACCTTTGCTTGTCCTCAAGCAAACTAAATGCATCTATATGGAACAAGATAAACCTAGGGGAATGGAGTAAGTCTCAGAGCTAACTACAAATCAATATTAAACAGTTTAATGCACTCATTCCATCGCCACAAAGCTTAATACGAAAGTGAACGAATTTATACAATCTTGGAAATAAATTAGACTTTCGACCTTGCAAGACTCAACCAAATTCGGACTCTCACGGATCACTCTTCTCTCAACAAGCAAATGGCAAGTAAATTTGTATAAGAGAGAGAAAAGAAAATATAGTCACTCACCTAGACTACGACCGACACAACATGCATTGCTAACTAATATGAAAGATGATTCAAGCACCGTACACACGCATAACCACCGTTCAAGGACAATCACGTGCCGAACAATTGCAAAAATATGGATATGTGAGGCTAATTGGTAAGAAGGGGCAAAACAATTAATGGAAATGTGAGGGTAAATAGCCAAGCTAGTTCCTAACAAGACCGCAATAGAACTCGTTCCATTCTTCCAACTAACTAAAATTAAGCTCGATGCCTTAACATATATAGGCATATACGTCACAAATCCCATAAAACACCTCGACAAAATAATGATAAGCACAGGAGGTGTAAACAACACAACTTCAGCCAATTATTTTTTCTCATTATAATTTTTTCATTTTTTTCATTTTTTTCATTTTCTTTTTCTTTTCTTGGCTGACTAAGGAAAACATCTCGATCGAGCTGAATGAATCACTCGATCGAGGCAACAACTAACACAATCTGCTCGATCGAGCTGAAAACTACTCGATCGAGGCACTATCAACACTTCACTTCTTTTTCTCGTAAATACCCACTCCAATCAATGAAACGAGCCAAAAACTGACACAACGGTAGAATATACCTCGACTACTAAACTAGCTCGGCAAAGGTAGGCTTAGTTTGGAATGTAGTTAAGGGCAACAGGCAGATATGGCTTTATGTGGAGTTAATGGGGTAAAAGGAGGAAAAGGGAGATGCAAATATTCTCAAAACACGTAATACCGACCACAAACCCAATGCGTGCAGGCAATAAGAAATCAAAATTCATATACAAGCAAATGACACGAGGTGTGGGGAGTAACTACTCTCATTCCTAGATGAACTGGTCATGGATGTCACCAGTTATAGGCTCTACATCTCAGAATATATAAGTAGTTTGCCAAAAGGTCGAGTTAAGTCTAATAATCAAATTCAAATCCCAAAACAAAATTCATAAATCACTATTTCGATTTTACTACATAAATCAAGAAAGGTGCAAAGAATAGTAGAAAATAAACTTGTAGTGCAATTTCATCATGAACAAGACTCCAATCCGACTCAACTATATGCAAAAATAAACGTGATATTTTTGATTTTTTTCAAATTTTTCTAATTAACATGAATTGTAAACGTGAATGCAATACAAATGCAAATGCAGACGCAAAAGGATGTAAAACACTTCCCCAAACCAAAACAGACAATGTCCTCATTGGCTATAGCACAACAACATATAAGGGGAAAGAGAAAAAACAACCTAATACATGTTCCTAAAGGAATGAAATATATATGAAGAATGGAAAAACAAAAGGACCAGAAAAACTCACAAAACAAAGCTTCCCCAAACCAGCATCAAACTGTGGGTCGATCGAGTAGACATTCTACTCGATCGAGCACTTTTCCAGATATAACCGCTCGATCGAGTAACTCTGTTTGCTCGATCGAGCACTTTCGCAAATGCACAGCTTTCGGTTTTGAGCACTATTTTCCGCTTCCTTTCCTGCAAAACCGATGCCAACCGATACCAAAAAATACCAAAAATTGTCTACCAGAAAAAGTGAATTGTCGATCTAAACTACGGATTATCACGTAGTAGTCTAATTGTCTAACTGAAAACGCAATAAATTGTTTTTACAAGTTGCACGGGGTTGCAAACCCGGCTACCAACCAAATAGTTTCATGAGAAGGCCACCGTGTGGCCTTTGACTTGCGGAAGTACCCTCAGCTGCGGGAAGTTCCGTCTTCTTCCTCCACACGTACAATGGTTTCTTGGAGCCTAGCTCCACTTCGGAATCACTTGCGTACATGCGGGCTCCTTTGTCCTTCTTGGACTTCTTCGTCTTTACGTCGTCACGCGAACCTGGCTTTTCCTTTTCCAGCTCCAATGCTACTGATTTGCTACCTGTAATGGAACACACAATGGCATGCTCCTCCAATTCGCTCCCAAGCTGGGGCGGAGGTGTTACGGTAGCAATGGGGATATCACAGATAGGAGCTATAGGTTCGATAGGAACCGAAGCTTTGTCATGTGTGAATAAATCAGGTGCGATATCAGATAAAGGAAGTGCGTAGCATGGTGACACAAGCATAGGACCCTTACTAACCTGAGACTGCGTGAATACTAAATTCTCCCCACCTATTTGAAAAGTCAGAGTCTGTAACCCAACATCAATAACCGCTTGCGCAGTAAGCAAGAACGGTCTTCCCAAAATGATGGGAGTGTGAGAATCCTCAGGTATATCTAGAACTATGAAATCGACCGGGATAAAGAATTTTCCTATTTGCACAGGAACATCCTCTATGATTCCTAAGGGTCGAGACAAGGTCCTATCTGCCATCTGTACCGTCATGTTTGTACACTGAAGCTTGGTAAAGCCTAACCGTTTGGCTAAAGACAAAGGTAAGACACTAACACTAGCTCCTAGGTCACATAACGCGTTGTCTATGAGATAGGTGCCTATATGACACGGTATAGAAAAACTACCTGGGTCAGACAGCTTAGGGGGGCATTTATTCTGGAGGAACGCAAAGCATTCCTCAGTCAACGCTACAGTCTCTACAGTGTCTACGGACCTCTTACGCAAAAGAATTTCACGCATAAATTTTAGGTAAGAGGGTACCTTTAATAGGAGGTCTGCAAAAGGAACGTTCACCTTGAGATCGCGTACAATGTCAGCGAACCGAGCAAATTCCTTCTCGACCTTAGCCTTCTTCAATCGACCAGGAAACGGAACTGGAATGTCAGGATTACTACGTTGCATATCCTTGACAATGGCATTGTTAATCATCCGCTTGCTTAACCCCTTCGCACGGGCTTCTCGCTCATGAAAACCCATCGATCGAGTATCTAAGTCACTCGATCGAAGATTTTCCGAGCTTAAATTGCTCGATCGAGCAGCTTCCTTGGTCAACTTAGTTGATCTAGCAACCGGATTCTCTCGATCGACCGCTTGGCTATCTAAATTACTCGATCGAGCATCAACAACCTCTCGATCGAGTAACATGCTTTCTGATTCACTCGATCGAGTAACACAAATCTCTCGATCGAGTAGTTTCTCCTTCTTTTCATTCGTTCGACTAGCAATAACCTCTCGATCGAGCATATTATCAGCAACAGTCTTCGCAACATCAGGATTCGCACCAGAAATATCAGCAACTGTACCAGGACTGTCATAAGCAAGACCGCTTCTCAGAGTAATCATATTCAGCGTCTCCTTGTTCTTATCAGTTTGAGACGGTAACTGCCCAGGTTGCCTAGTCGATCGAACTCCTGCCAATTGAGCAATCTGCGACTCCAAAAGCTTAATAGTAGCATTCGTTGCTTGATCAGTTCTGCTCATTTGGATAGCTAAAGCTTGGATCATAGACTTTAACTTCCCGATTTCTGCAATTCCTACCGATGAGGAACTAGCTTGCTGTGAAGACTGGATGTTCTGAAATCCTTGCTTGTGCGGCGGTTGATACGTCGGCTGTGGTGGTTGAGGTGTGGGATTTAAGACGTTCTGGCTCGTCCATCTCAAATTAGGATGGATATTCCCTTGATTGTAATACCCACCTCCTTGACGGTATTGTTGAAAGGAAAAAACTTGTTCCCTTTCAGCGAGACAGTCTATAGCCGTGTGACCAGTTTCGCCACACCTCTTGCAAGTAATCATATCCTCCTGCTGCAGCAAATGAAACGTCTGCTAGTTATCTTCAGCTTTCTTCTCCCATTTGTCAAGTCTGGCATTTAGTTTATCGAATTTTGCATCCAGACCTTCAGAATCAATACTAGCTATCGTTCGTGTACCACTCCTCGGATTACCATATTCAGCACAATGGGTTGCCATCTCCTCAATCAGTTTCCAACCCTTATCATCATCTATTTCCTTCTGGAACCTCCCGTTTGACGCGGCATCTAGAATGGCTCGATGATCGTCATATAACCCGGTGTAAAACTGGGTACACAGAAACCACTGCTCGAACCCATGGTGAGGAACAGACCTCACTAGCGTCTTGAATCGATCCCAGGACTCATAGAGATTTTCATGAGCCGTTTGCTTGAAATTAGTAATCTGACCCCTCAAAGCATTCGTCCTCTGCGGTGGAAAGTACTTTTTGTAGAAGGCCAGTGCGAGTGTGGTCCAGTCGGTAATACCCAACTCTTCTCGATTCAAGTTCTTCAACCAGTCTTTGGCGTTATCAGTAAGGGAAAAAGGAAACAAGAATTCCTTGATCTTGTCAGCTGTCACCCCTTTGGAAACCGGAATAGAAGAACAGTAGTCAGCAAAGGTCTCCATATGCTTCCTCGGATCCTCCCCAGCTACACCCATATACTTGTCCTGTTGGACAAGCTTGATATAAGACGGACGAAAATCGAAAGTAGTTTCATCTTCGTCCGTTGTAAGTTTGAATCCTTGAGGTATACATGCAGCTGTAGGCTCAGAATGGCTAGCAATATTCGGCATCTTTGCTGGAATGGTAGTCTCAACAGTTAAATCTTCCTCGAAAATGAAACTGTCAAAGACGGATTCAGAAGTACTCAAGTCTTCCTCCTGAATAGTCTTATCTAACCCTCTTTTCCTGCGTAGGAAGGTTCTTTCAGGCTCTGGATCAGCTTCCACTAATTCGAGCCCTTGGGACCTGCTCATACACAACTCTAAAGAGAAAGATAAGAACAGTCTTAAGGAATTAGAAATTCCTTAAGACGAGACAGAAATAAATAACAGAAAATTAAATTGCCTCCCCGGCAACGGCGCCAAAATTTGATGTGTGTCGTTATACACCAAAAATAAAACCTAAGTCAACTAACTAAGAAGATAGCGGAAGTAGGGTCGATCTCCACAGGGAGGAAACTAACTAACTGTAATTTAAATCTATCAGTAACAATCTGGGGGGTTTGAAATTGATTTAACTAAACTAAATAAAGTTAAAGGAAAGAGAAAATAAGGATAGAAATTAATACGAATAAATCAGATAAAGAGAAAATATGCTAGGATTCGGTCTACTACAGTATCGGCATCTACGGGTCAACTAAGTCAGTCAATCTATCAATGAGAAGGGCAATGGTTTTCTCCTCTCGGTCTCAAACCACCCTAGGGATTTTCCTAATTAACTCTCGTCCTCTTAGGAGTCACCTATCAATTCTAAGCAAGCCTTCCCTTCCAATCTATCGATCCAGGTCGGGGTTAACTATCTAGCCTAGTCTCCTGCATATACTCATTCGACTAAACCTCAATTAAATTGCTTAGACTGATACTCATATTCAAGACTAACCAAACTAATCTATCCTAACATGCCTCTACTACAGTTTCCCTCATCCCAACATACAAGAGAATTAGCTACTCATGTTATGAACTATGCTAACAAAGACGATTAAATATATGACATAAGACATAATAAAACCGTAATTAACAAGCATGAACAATAACGCAGCAGTAATTAAGAAAAGAAACAGTAATTAAGACTAAAGATTAAGAGTAAAAGAGAAAAGAAGAAGTTTACAATCTTAGCAAATCCGGTGTAAAGAACAAATCCTACGTCGATAAACCCGAATGCAAACCAAAGGTAAAGTTCAGAAAATAATGGAAAATTAATGCTAATTACTGTCTGATTAAAACTGAATAATAGTTGCTGAATAACTAATGACGTAAATAAGAGTCATATATAGTGTATAACACGACTCTAAACCTAATTAACCTAATGGACTTAAAGCCCGTAAGGATCTACTCGATCGAGGGAAATAACCACTCGATCGAGGCTTTTATTCATGAAAACCAGTCGATCGAGTGATTGATCTGCTCGATCGACCAACTGGTAATACGGCTTCTACTCGATCGAGCAAAGGAGGTAGCTCGATCGAGCACTTCTGGCTTCAACTCACCTCGATCGAATGGCAAGCTCCTCGATCGAGGTCTTCTGGCATAGTATGTGGTGTGAGTCATGACTTGGCCTTGATTATGAACGGTTTCATGCTTCCCCATGCAAGAGTTCCTGTCCCGATCTTTCCATTCTCCTAAATGCATGCAAAATGGACTGCTTTGGCTCGGTTTCTGCTACTACACAGCTTGTACCTACAAAATAGTAATGAAAGTACAAAGTAGCCAAATAGGGGCATATAGTGATATAATATCACCTAAATAACATAGAAATGCGGGACTGTGATGAATGAATACATGGACTAGAAATCTATACAAAATGCCCGCATCATTTTGGTAGAGAAAAAGTCCAGCCACACCAACACTCCTTATCCATCATTAAGCGAGTAGAAAAAGACGTTGCAAAATAAATGGGGATTTGATGTTTTTCCAAGTGAATCGGACTTTCAAGTTTGATATTTTCATTTGTTGTAATAAATTGGGAGAAATGGAATTTTGGACAACTTCTTCATTTGTAACTCCACATCTCCATAACGGTGCTTGCACCAACCCCGTTTTGACCCACCACCTATCCCCACTACAACCCTTGTTTCACCTTATGTGCATTGCTATCTTTGCATCTCATATGCGACCATTTAGGAGAGGATTACACATTAGATTGCGGGCATGTCTCACAAGTCGAGTAGTTGAGTGGTTTTGGTTACTTTTTGTCACAAAAATCACCCGTTCTTTAAATGAGTGACGAGTGAAAACCGTGAGGAAGTCGGTAGTCTAAGTTCTCTTAGCCATGGGTCGCATTTGGTTGAATCTCGAGTCGTGTCTTTTTGGCTTTATACGGTTGACTTTGCCTCCCTTTTGCTCGCCTTTGAATTTGTTTTATTGGCATTTGGGGGTCATACTCGGGTTGCTTGAGCCATGATTAGGGAGTTGACACCTCGTTGAGACTCTGAGACGGTATCTCCCGGACTAGACCTTTGGTTTTTGAAACGAAACCCAACCGCTTAGATGAGGAAAGTGGTTGTTCTTTTGATTGATGCATCTTTTATGTCATTTACGTGCTTAATCTTGGATGCATCTAAATTTTCTCGCAAGCCCCCAGTTGCCTTGCAAGGAAGTACATATCTCATTGTATTTCGTTGTGAGTTAAAGGGACGGAGAAGGCCCGTTAATTGCCTTTCATCGGATTTTAGTAGTTTAGTTTAGCTTAATTAAATAAGTGTCTTGTTTTTGTCCACTTACTTACTCGGGGACGAGTAATGTTTAAGTGTGGGGAGGTTTGATATATGATTATTTTGGACCGTTTCCCCTCCTTATTTTCTTATGTTTCATCGTATTTAGTTTTGTTTGGCGTCGGTTTTATCGTATTTTGGCCCTCATCTCGTGTACTCTCATACCATTTAATTCCGTCTCAATTCACAGGAAATATGTCAAGACAAGGACGAGACGGGATGAGAACCGAGAAACCGTCACAAAACTAAACACAATGAAGAAAGGAAGAAAAGGAGAGGAAGAAGAGGATACAAGGGGCTCAGCCGGCCAAGCCACCGGCATCCGGCTAGCCGACTGAGCACCCAAAACTCATACCAAGGAAGGAAGAAAAGAAGAGAAAGAGCATAGGGGCTCAGCCGATCCAGGCCACCGGCAGCCGGCTGGCCGGCTGAGCACCCCCAATACACCATAACAAAACTTGAAATATGTAAGAACATCAGGTGGTCTCAGCCGGTCAAGGCCACCGGCAGCCGGCTGGCCGGCTGAGACCTCTTTCACACGAGAAAACTCAAGTTTGAAGTCATTGGGGCTCAGCCGGTCAAGGCCACCGGCGGCCGGTCGACCGGTTGAGACCTCCACTCCGCATTTCCACTTCCTTTCTTATTTTGAACCCTAAATCTCACCAACCTATATATACCCCTCTCCTAATTCATTTTAGACACACAACCCTAGACACATAAACCCTAGATTTTAGCCTTCAATATTCCTAATCATTACTCTAATCCTTTGGTAATTAGCTCTAATTACTCTAGTTTTCTACTTAGTTATTTTTAGATCTAGTCTTTCCTTTAGTTGGTTTCAAACAATTGGGTTGTAATTTGAAGAGAAGAAGACATTCTTATTTGATTATTAATCCAAGTTCCATCCTTTATTACAAGTTTTGGTATAATTCTTCATCTTTATTTTCATTACTAGTCTTTTAATTACTTGTTCTTGTTTATTTGCTTAGTTTTTATGTTGAATATGTCTTCTCTTGTTTGTTCCATATCAAAGTTTTCGTCTTTAATGTTCTTCATCATTAGTATGAGTGAGTAGTGTTAGACTAGGGGAAGATGGGGGATTTAATGTGAGTTTATGGGTTGATTATGGTAATTGGGTATAAAGATTTAGTCTTTTGGTAGTCTATTTGTTTTGTGCACACAAGGTGTTTGTTGAAATGCTTGAATGAGTAATTTGAGTCTTTCTCATGTTTTATTGCTAGTTTGAGTGAGAGCTTGAACTTGTATTGTTGTTGTGTGTGTTTTGGATGTTTAGGGAGAGGTTAGGGCGAGAACCCAATCGAACCTTAGACTAGGGCTTGTCTCGCATCGAGAGTTGGGGGCTTGCTCTTTAATCCGTCTTACACCGAGAGGTGGAGACATGTTTAGACTATCTTTAGACTAGTCCTAATCCCCCACCATAATTGACTCATACTTGCATTAATGAACCCATCCACCCTAGTTCCTTTTAATTATTGTTTTTACATCGCATCTTTACCTTCTTATTAGCCTAGTTTATTTTTATTCCTCTTCAACTTGCTACTAGCTAGAACTAAACTAGAACTTAATTAAACCGCCTTAGAACCATAATTACCGTCCCTTGGGATACGACCCTTGCAATACCCAACGATAACTCGTTCG
>JAIUZE010008930.1:0-13349 GCA_022085475.1 Heliosperma pusillum | reverse complement strand
TCAGTGAAGGTGTACTCCAAAATGGACCCCATCAAATACCTCTTCGAGAACCCCCCCCCCCCTCAACGGACGTCTAGCATGATGGACCTTAATGCTCTCAGAGTTCGATCTCAAATATGTACCTTTGAAGGTCATAAAAGGACGTGCTGTTGCTGAGTTTTTCGTAGACAATCCTATCAACGACACCCAAGCAATAGACATGTGGTCATTTCCAGACGAGTATATATTGCAAACTTGTATAGACTCCTGGAACCTTTACTTTGATGGCGCATCGAATTTAAGAGGATTTGGAGTGGGAGTGTTGCTCATTTCTCCTGAAGGCGAACATACTCCACTATCTGCCAAGCTCGACTTCAAGGTGACAAATAACCAGCAGAATACGAAGCTTGCCTGAATGGTTTACAAGCGGCAATTAGTCTAGGCATTAAGAATCTTTGATTTCATGGAGACTCCTCCTTGATAATCAACCAGGTCACAGGATCATGAAAAATTCGAAGTACAAGTCTAGCACCCTATCAAGCCAGAATAGATCAAGTTGCTAAGTTCTTTGATCAAGTAACTTATCTACATTTACCTCGTGAAGAGAATCAGTTCACAGACGCTCTTGCAAAACTTGCAGCCTTGATCAACATGCAAGACCACATGATCGAAATGCCTTTATGCATCGAACGACGGTCAGAACCAGCCTATGTGTACCAACTTACAGACGAAGAAGAGAATCCCGAGTAACCCTGGTTCCAAGCCATTCTAAACTTCAAACTCAACGGTACATACTGACCAGAGATAGATAAGAGGGGACAACGGGTCATACGCTTACTAGCCTATCAATACCTCCTTATGCAAGGAGAATTAACAAAAGGACACCTCTTGATGTCATCTTTCGTTGCCTTTATCGTTCACAGGCACAAAAGTAATGAAAGAAGTTCATGAAGGAGAATGCGGTCCTCACATGAGCGGGCCCATGATGGCAAATAAAATCACACGTCTATGATATTACAGGACGACTATGGAGTCAGATTGTATTAAATACGTCAGACACTGCCACAATTGCCAGATCTAGGGGAATGTTCAGCATATTCCGCCCTCGTTGCTTTACACCATGACCTTTCCTTGGCCATTTTCTGCTTGGGGAATCGACATCATTGGAAAGATCACTCCAGTTGGAACAGAGGTCACTGTTTCATTTTGGTAGCTATCGACTATTTCACTAAATGGGTTGAAGCAGTATCCTACACTAGTCTTACCGCTAAAAATGTGTCAAAGTTCATAAAAAAACAATATCATCTGTCGATATGGTTGCCCACATGAAATCATCAGTGATAATGGGTCACACTTCCAAGCAGAGACTGAGCAGTTGTTAGCCAAATACAAGATCAAGCATCATTATTTCTTGCCTTATCGACCTCAAACTAATGGCGCGGTAGAGCAACTAATAACAATGTCGTCACAATCCTCAAAAAAATGATCGACAATTACAGAGATTGACCAAGCAAGATACCCTTCGCAATGTGGGGCTATCATACTGCAGTTAGGACACCCATTGGGGCCACTCCTCTCTATCTAACCTATGGAATGGAAGTTGTACAACCAGTAGAGCTGGAAATCTCATCTATGTGTATTCTCTTAGAAAGTCAAATCCCGGAAGCTGATTGGAAGTGGGATATATATGATGAAATCGTCCTCTTGGACGAAAGTAGAAGGCGTGCATTACACATTGTACAGACATACCAAGCACGTATCAAACGAGCCTTCAATAAACGGGTTAAATCTAGAAACATCAAAGTAGGGAATTTAGTGCTCAAATCAGTCATAGCTCTCTTACCTGTTGATCCACGAGGAAATTTCAAACCTAACCGGGCTGGACCTTTTTTAGTCAAATCCATATTTTCAGGGGGTGCAGTTAGAATCACAGACCTAGACGGGAATGAATTTGCTAACCCTACCAACCTAAACCAATTGAAACGGTACTGCCCTTAGCATGCACAAGGAAAATGCGCCTCACGCAACCCCACGCGCCGCTCATGCGACACGAAATAAAACCAGCCCCGAGCCAGTTGAATTTAATGTTGCTATGCTCTTGCATTTTGATATTTGGATAATCCTCATGTCATCAAATGAATTGAATTGTATTTCTTTAGGGAGTAAGTAAAGCACATGCTACTCTTTTTCTAAGTTCATTACAAGCTCTTGCTTCGAACAATTACTCTTTTACATTTTCTCGAACTACGCACAGGGTTTGATTTCATTTTTTCTAATGAATACGTAGGCAATCCTTCACAGGATTCAACCCGTTATTATTTTGAAATGTGAATAGAAGGACATTTGCATTTGCATTTGAAATTCGACAAGAATAATAAAGAAAGAAAAACTCATTAGTTTCCTAACGAACTTAATCTTTATTCATTATCCAAAAGTAGTAATAATATCTCATACATAAAGAAGTGCTGAAATAAAAGCTAAGGCTAGGATTTTCACCATCCATTACAACTCAACTAAAATAATAATAATACTAAATAATAAAACTTACTAAGGTTATTCTTTCATCTTCCCCTTGCCTTTGTCACCTTTCTAACACTTTTTGTCTCGACCGCGATTCAGGCGCTTCTGTGTTACCTCAGACCTAATCACCAACGGTCTTTCTCGAGGTCTAGCCTTACCGTGTCTATCTATCACCACCCTTGCAGCAAGATTAGTCCTCGATCTCTTCGCTGGATGCATGACTAGAAATTCGGCTTCTTCCTCCCCTTCAGTCTGATATTTGGACTTGTCTTTACTGCTTTCATAGATCTTATAGTCCACAGGCTCACGTTTCCTTAGCTTCTCGCGCTCTTCTGGAGTCATATACCCATAATGAGCCCACAGGAACGGGTATGAACCACATATTCCTTTGCATCCATCTGGTGGCCCACTCCCTACACGACTCTACTGTATGAGCCAAGGCAGTATGGGGAACAGTATCAAGTTTCGGGATCCTCTGCTTAAGGCCCACTTGCGTCACCAGTATCTCCGGAAATATACATACCATGAACTCCAAGCTAGGAATGCGAAGCGACCGAGTTGGGTCCAAAGATGATGACTCAGTAACTACTTTGAGATGCCACCATGGCACAGTCCATCGGATCAGCGGGTCGCCATCACCTTTCAGCTTATTTTCCCAGTAGTTGGGAACCCTGGTGAAATCAATCATATAGAGCCCAGTCCTCATGGTGATCGAGCGAGCACGATATCCATGAACATTAACTGGGGGCTCGATCAATCGCAGGCACTCCATCAACCATATTTAGGGCAAGCAAGAATGTCAAAACAAAATAAAAACAAAACAAAAAGAAAACAACAAAAAAACGAAAAAAAAAAGCAGAGACAAACGAAAAAAAGAAAGGGTTCTTACCTGCAAGACGATAGGACTGATGGTCACTATTTATACACATATTTTATACTTCTCTCAGTTACATATAACTTGATTTACCGTCTTTCCTTGCTTATTTCTATGCTATTTAGCTAGAATATCGATTCTGCCGGTTCTGTTATGTTTTAATGCAGATTGGATGCATTTGGAGCTTTTTGAGTAGATATGAAGCATGGCTGAGTCGAATCGTAGAAGGTTAGGCATGGAAATCGAGAACAAAAGAGAAGAAATGAAGAAAATCGAAGAAACATGCCTTTTTATAGGGATGCTCGACGGAGCAACAATGCCTTGCTCGATCGAGTCGTGCTGATGGCTGCTCGATCGAGCAGATTCACTTTGCTCGATCGAGCAACCTATTTTTTGACGGCTTTTCGTATTTTCCTAAACTAGTTTAACCTAATTAATTAGATTTGTATTATAAAAGGAAAGCTCGTCTTTCACAATTAGATATGCTTTAATATTAGAAACTCAACTTTTGTTTGCTTTACGGCTGGATTCATTCATCAAGACTATTGTTTTTAGTTCAACTTGTAATCGGTACTCTTTAATCTTCCTTTGTTATTCAATTAGTTACTTTCTAGTTCTTTAATCATTCTTTGTTAATCCTTTCATTATTGTTAATCATGTTTGCTTTATTTATTACCGTTGTTGTTAATATCGTTATGAGTAGCTAAATTCCTTTCTAGGGTTGAAAGGGGATCTAGGATTGTTAGAAGGGGTAGACTAATTAATTGAATTGCAATTGCATGGTTATCGTTTGATTATTGTTTTAATTCTAGTTGTTTGATTACTGGCCAGGATTAAATAACTAGTCTCGCGAATTAGGATTGACACCGACCGGGTTAAGACTAAGATAAGCTACGAAAATTGAATAGAACTCGTTTAATGATAGCGATCGCATGTTAGATTGTATATCTAAAGGGCATAATTGAGTCGACCTATCTTGTGACCTTAGATAACTTTATTGCATGATAGTTGATTACATCCTTGCCCCTGAATAATAATCCTAGTGAACCTGTGACCCTATACTTTTAATCTTATTGTTTTCAATCGTTTATTGTTATCGTTTGTTATTATTTATTATTATTGTTTACTATTAGTTTAGAAACATAAACCAAAAACCCCGAAATTGTTACTTTAAGAGACGAACCTAGTTTAACATATTAGAATACTACCGCCGCCTCCCTGTGGATTCGATACCTTAATTACCGCTGACTATTAGTTAGTTGTGAATTAGGATTACTTTGATTAAGGTGACGCGACTTTACCCTTATCAAATTTGGCGCCGTTGTCGGGAGGCAACATTTTTCTGTTTGTTTCTACTTAGTTTGTCTTTTTCTTCGTCTCAAGGAACCTAAGTTCCTTGAGACCGTTATTATCCTTTTCTTTAGTGTTCGTTTATGCCCAGGTGTTCCAGGTCCGATCTCGTACCCTACAATTCCGAACCAGAGAGGACTCTCCGAGTTAGACGAATCTTTTGGTAGGAAATTCAAGAAGCGGAAGACTTGAGTACGCTTGACACAGTTTATGCCGAATTCGTTGCAGAAAAACCATCCTTTGAAGAAGATACACATATTTCTACACCTACTACAACCATGCCTACTTTAGCCAGCCATTCGGAGCCTACCGTTGCATCTATTCCCAAGGGATTCAAACTCCCTACTACGGGTAATGGAACCTTTGAGATTCGTCCATCTTATATCTATTTGGTGGAGCGAAACATGTTTGGAGGAAACCCCACTGAGGATCATGCGAAACATATGGAGAAATTCACCAATTATTGTTGCTCTATTCCTTTAACAGGTGGGGTAACGCAAGATCAGATCAAGTTGGTGTTATTTCCCTTTTCACTACGAGACGGGGCAAAATATTGGTTGGGTGAGTTAGATGTAGATGCACTTGGCATCACCGATTGGAATTCTTTGGCTCTTGCATTCTACAAAAGATACTTTCCGCCACAGAAAACCAACGCTATTCGAAGTCAAATCACAAGTTTCAAACAAAGTCCCACTGAGAAATTTAATGAGGCATGGGTTCGCTTCAAAAAGCTTGTCAAGTCTGTTCCACATCATGGTTTTGATACTTGGTTCCTATGCAACCAGTTTTACAATGGGTTATATGATGATCAGAGAACATTGCTAGATTCTGCTGCCAATGGAAGATTCCAAAATAACACCACTGATACTAATGCTTGGAAATTGATTGATGATATAGCTACTCACACTGCTGAGTATGGAAATCCCAGGGGTAATACGAGGCGAGGAGGTTCGGGCAATGTCGTTGCAGCTCAGTTGGAGGCACTAACTGCTAAAATTGCCGAATTACAAACTTCAAAATCCTTGGAAAATAAACAAACGGTTCATGCCATGGTTCAACAAGAGCCAACCTGTGAAAGATGTGGTACTATGGGGCATAATGCAGTCGAGTGTATGAGTACGGGTGAACAAGTACTTGCCTTTCAATCCTTTAAGCAAGGTACACCGTACTCTAACTTTTACAATGAAAGGACGAGAGAGCATCCCAATTTCTCCTACCGAAGTCCGAATGTTTTTAATCCTACCCCGCCACCACCTCAGCAACAAGGTTCCTCTTATGTGATTCCTCAGAATTGCAATTCTCAAGGTAATTATAACCGTTCAAATCAAGGAGGCCAAAACTTTCAACAAGCTCCACCTCCACCACCTCCAAGTAATGATATGGCGGAATTGAAAGCCATGTTTCAGCAAAGTCTTATGATACAACAAAAGCAAAATGCTCAGATCTCACAATTGCTCGCGCATAACAAGATAGTGGATACTCAAATTGCCCAATTGGCAATTCAAAATCCACACAAACAACCGGGTAATCTTCCTCCTCAAGGACACCCTCCACATGAACAAGCCAATGCTATTACCTTGAGGAGTGGGACCCATTACAAAGGCCTGGAAATGAAAGGGGACGAGAACGATGAAAGTATGGAAGTTGCTCGTCAAGATTCGAAAAATAGCGAAAAAGTGGCTGAAAAGGAGGTTACTCGATCGAGCAGAACCTCTTTGCTCGATCGAGCAACCCTGGAAAAGTTCGAAAAATCTGCTCGAGAAGTTCCTGAAAATTCCTGTTTTGAAAAACTCGATCAAGCAGCCCCCTTACTCGATCGAGCAACCCCTGATCAGGCTAGTAAGTCCTCTAATTCATCTTCAAAAGCAAAGGAAGCCGAGCCAATTGCCATTACACTTCCCTTTCCGCACCCCCAACATAAATCCAAGCTCGATAAACAGTTTGGAAGATTTATGGAAGTGGTCAAGAATTTGCAAGTGAGTGTACCATTTACTGAGTTGATCACTCAAGTGTCGGCTTATGCAAAGTTTATGAAGGACATATTGACAAGAAAGTGGTCCTTTAATGAAGCGGAGTTGGTTGCATTTACTGAGGAATGCAGTGCTGTGTTGCAATCCAGATCACCACCTAAGTTAACGGATCCAGGGAGTTTTTCTTTTCCTTGTAATATAGGTTGTTTAGCTATTGATAAAGCCCTTTGTGATTTAGGGGCTAGTGTTAGTGTAATGCCATTTTCTATATGCAAAAAGCTTAATATGGGTCAACTTACTGTTACAACCATGACCTTACAAATGGCCGACCGTTCTATTAAACACCCTTTGGGGATTTTAGAAGACGTACCGGTTAGAGTAGGGAAATTTTTCATACCAGTTGACTTCGTTGTCTTAGATATGGCTGAGGACACCCAAATTCCTATCATCTTGGGACGACCATTCCTCCATACTGTGGGGGCGGTTATAGATGTTAAGAATGGGAGACTTACACTAACAGTTGGGGATGACACTATTACTTTCAATTTAGATAATGCAATGAAACACCCCATGCTAGAAGAGACATGTCATAGAGTCGATATTGTGGATTTGAATGTTGATGACTGTCTTTCTTTGTGTTTGAATAGGGATCCTCTGGAGATCGCCATAATTCCCAGCACTGCTGAAGCTGGAAGCTCACGGAGTAAGGAAGTAGTGGAGATGGAAAAACTGCTAACAGGAGAGGACTGCAAGTTACAGAAGGTGTATAGCTTAGGTAATCCCCCTAAGGTTACCGAGGTAAAGAAACCTGAACTTAAACCCCTCCCCTATCATCTTAAGTATGTTTTTCTTGATTCCCATTAGATGAATCCTGTAATTGTCAGGTCTAACCTATCTGAAAGCCAACTTACTGATTTGTTGGTGGTTTTAAAAAGCCACAAGAAGGCTATAGGTTATAGCATTGACGATTTACAAGGTATTAGTCTTGAATTTTGTATGCATTATATCCACTTAGAAGAAGACCATAAACCTTGTAGGCAGGGTCAACGTCGTTTGAACCCTACTATGCAAGAGGTAGTTAGAAAAGAGGTGGAGAAATTGTTAGATGCAGGGATCATATATGCTATTTCTGACTTAAAGTGGGCCAGTCACGTTCAGGTAGTCCCTAAGAAAGGAGGGACTACGGTCGTCACTAATGAGAAAAACGAGCTCATATCTACTAGACTAGTGACAGGGTGGAGGATGTGCATTGATTATAGGAAGTTGAATGTAACTACTAGGAAAGACCACTTCCCTCTTCCCTATATTGACCAAATGTAAGAGCGTCTAGCTGTCATAAATATTTTTGTTATCTAGATGGCTACTCGGGATTCTTTCAAATTCCCATTCATCCTGACGATCAGGAAAAGACTACCTTCACATGCCCTTATGGTGTCTTTGCTTTATTGAAGAATGCCTTTTGGGTTATGTAATGCCCCCGCCACCTTTCTGTTGGAGCTAGTGTCCTCCACAGTTAGTGTGATAACAGCTAAGGTTCACATGGTATACTTTGTATTATAATCAGTTGATTAACGTTTATCGATAACGGTTGGCTTGCTAGATACGTTTGACGTTATTGTCATACAGATGGCGGTGATCAACTGATCCTAAAGTCAAACTAAAAGATGTGTGAGAGATTGGATTATTGAGAAAATAATTTTTTTTTTTTTTTTAAAAAAAAATTTTTTCCCCAATATGATGCCTTATTAAATGACTAAAAGGTTAGTCGATGTATTTGACTAAAAGGTTAGTCAATGTGATGATGATACGATTATTTAATAACAATTAAATAATGTTAGCTGGTAATTGAATATAAAATGTTATATTTAATCAATGAATATAATGTTGGTCTAAACTAAATGTAAACTGTTATATTTAAGTTGGCGGATATGTATTACACGATATTATTATAGTATATTGGTCCGGCATTACTCGGTTTATATGACGGTCCATTACTAGTAATAATTAGAATACATATTACATTATGTACATATTAAATGATATGATAACTACCTAATATAGGTTGAGAGGAATAAGGAAACAAAATTTTTATTCTTTCCTCTTAATCTCACGGCTCAAAGGGAGTATTAAAGGGAGAAAAATCTATTTTTCTAAAAACACTAATTGGACTCCCAATCTCACGGCTCTAAGGGTGAAAAAGGAGAAGAAAAATTCTGATTTTTAACTCTCTCATTCATCTCCATATTCATCATCATTATACACACAAAATTAGAAGTAATGTTTGGGTATTCGTTCTAGCACGACGAAGGCATTTCTTGAACCATCTTGGGTGCAACGATTAGGAGAATACCTACTTTGGTATTTGTTCTTTGGCCTTTTGCTAGGACCGAAGGTTATTTCTTAATCTCTTGTTTTATATTATGCAATTTCATTTATGACTAGAAATTCATATAGTTATAATTTCATTATAATCCGAATTTTTAAAGGGAAGTATACCGATATTTCCCACAAGTGGTATCAGAGCCTTAGGCTATGAAATTATTTTATATGTCTTTTTCATTAAATGATTGGTATAATTTAAAAAAAAAAAAAAGGGTTGCTGTTTTTTTTTATTTCGGCAGAATTTTTTTTTTTTGATCCGTGAGTTTTTTTTAGGGTTCCATTTTTGATTCATAAATGTTGTTGTTTTAATGTGTTAAGATAATAATATAATGAATTAGTTGATGTTTTGATTTAATGAGGATTAAATTGAAATGAAAATGAAATTTGTTTTGGATGTTAAAGAACATTCATTGTGCTAAATTTTTTGGTATGAATATACAAAACAATTATGATTAGTTGAATATTTTGATAATCGATTAATCATGATTTAGATATTCATTTTAAAAGGTTAATTTGAATCATCTAGTTTGTATCAATGTTTAATAATGATTAGATGTTGAATGTTTGTACCGATCTAGTTTTATTAGCATGATCAAATTAAAAAGATTAATTTGTATCTTATTTTTTTTAGTGTTCACCGTGGCTACGGCTACTGTTCTTAAAAAAAAAATTAGGGTTTGTTTTTGTTTTTGTTTTTTTTAAAAAACCGAGAGAAAAAAATAAATAAAATTTTTTTTTTTGGTACCTGCTCTTGTTCACGGCTACTGTTCATCCGTGAATAGTGAAAAAAATTTTAATTTTTAATTTTGTTTATTGCATTATAAAGATAATGTATGTCGTTTGTTGTTGTGAAAAAGTTCACAATGATAGATACCCTATTATTTTAAAAAGGTTTAAAATAATGTTGAATTTAATTTATGTTATACCCGATAATATGAATTAAATTGGATTATGGTTGATGAAAATTATTGTGTGCAATTAAGGAATTGTCACATAATTTTGATAATTTTAAAGGTGGTTTGGATAAATTAATCATCATA
Source organism: Heliosperma pusillum (assembly GCA_022085475.1). NCBI lineage: Eukaryota > Viridiplantae > Streptophyta > Magnoliopsida > Caryophyllales > Caryophyllaceae > Heliosperma > Heliosperma pusillum. The sequence continues at coordinate 3,234 of JAIUZE010008930.1, read as the reverse complement.
ATTAATGAATTATGTCTTGAAGGTTTAATTTATTTTGTTGATGCATTTTATTTTGTTGAATGAATGAATGAATGGATTATTTTTGTATTTTTACAAGAGGTTGTAATTTGTATTGCTTAGTGTGGCCTTAGTAGATTGTGTTATCGTAATGATGGTAACATGGTTTTTGATGTATTTTGAGATCTCGAATCTCCCCTTTGTAATCTTTAATTATAATTTTTAAATTAGATTGTAAATAGGTTTATATTTTGTAATTTTTTTAAAAAAAAATTGTATTTTTGAGAAGACCAAAGATGGAGATCGGATAGCTCACTCCCGCTACATGGACCAAGATGGAACATCAAGTCAAGCTTCTAGGGTCCATAAGGATGGATTCCAAAGTGTAATTTTTGTTCTAATTTGATTGGATAGGCCACACTAGGACTTTGTACTTTGATTTTCATTTTTCCGTTCTTATTGTTTTTCTTTTGCATGATAGTTAGTGCATCATATTCCGCCTAAACCAAACCACCTACTAGTTAATTGCATGAAAATTGACTCATATAGATTGTATGTTAATTATCATGGACATCCAGATGTCACTCAAAATTCTAAAAGCTATCATCTTAAATTATTCATTCTCTAAATGCTAGATCATTCGTTCACTTAAATGAATAAAATTAAAGCTGATGGACCTTCCTCTAAAACCCAAAATTGAGATTAGTTTTTAAAGGGAAAACTGCTATGAATCCCTTCTTCGTCGGTAGGCATATATGACCTTACTCTCCATATGATCCCTTCTACGTTGGGTAAGTAGTATGTGTTGACCAATTTTACCTCAACATTATAGTCCGAGTAATATCTCGTGATTATGATGGACTAAAGATAGAATTTACAGAAATTTATCGACCAGGAATTCTAAAAGTAGAATTAGCCAAGAAGTTGGCTTATCAATTTACAGAAATTGAGTCGTGGGATCATTTATATAATACTTGAGGGAGGTCAATTGTATAAATGCAAGAGTCTTCGCATTAATCGGTTTTGCATTAGACTTAATTAAAACGATGAAAATGCTTATTATGTTTTATCTCCTTTTTTCGCAGTGTAGCATTCATTTATATCGATAAAACTGTTATAACAAATGGCTGGACATGCTGATGCCCCTATGCCAAGTGCCACGCTCGCATGCGAATCCTGGCTTAAGATGTTCATGGACAACATGAATCAGTCCACGCGACTGAAGAATAATGGGTCCAACTTTGCGGACTGGGAGGCTTCATTACGGAATGCTGCCATAGCTGACGGTAAGCTCAAGTACTTGATTGAGCCACTACCGCCTAACCCAGGCCCCAATGTAGGAGCCAATGAATCACTTGCTTATAGTGATTTCGTAATGGAGGCGGGTGCGATAAAGAACGTATTCATCTTTTCAATGGAATCCAATTTGCAAAGACGATTCATTGCCCTAGGTGCAAACAAGATTTTCACCACGCTCACTAACGCGTTCTCAAAAGCACCGCAGATCGTTATGTATGATCTTACCACTCGCTTCTTTGAGGCGAAACTCCAGAAGGGCCAACCGGTTAGCCCACACATTCTCGACATGATCGAGAATCTCGAAAAACTGGAGGCACTTGATTGCAAAATAAAAGAGAGCGTGGTCATTGACCGCATGCTTCATTCACTTCATGATGGTTTTGCCCAATTCAGGGCAAATTACTACATGAATGATTTGAAGAGAAATCCTCATCAGCTACACTCACTTCTCATACAGACTGAGAAGGATCTGAAATTGAGTGGGAGCCTGAAGCAGGACGTTCTCATGATTGCAAACAAGGGGAAGGGTAAGGGCAAGGCTCAGGCCGACCTAGCTGTAGGGAAGCCGAAGTTCAAGAAGCCAGGAAAGGGCAAGAGTGGGCCTGGTGAGACTAGCAGTAGCTCACAAAGCAAGACAAAGAGCAAAGAAAACATGGAGTGCCACCATTGCCACAAGACTGGGCATTGGAGGCGGAACTGTCCCGTGTATGCTGAAGACGTAAAAGCTGGCCGCGTCACTCCTGTTGGTATGTAATCTTTTATTCATATGATTGAGATTAACCATGCAAGTTTCGGAACTTGGGTACTTGATAATGGTTGTGGTTCTCATCTGTGTAATCATTTGCAGGGCCTAAGAAACATCAAAACTCTCGAAAAGGGTGATGTGGACCTGCGAGTGGGGAATGGAGCAAGAGTAGCTGCCGTTTCAGTGGGAACATATGTAATCCAACTCCCGAGGGGATTTGAGTTATTTTTAAATAACTGTTACTATGTAACCAGTTTATCTAAAAACATTATTTCTGTTTCCGTACTCGATAAAGACAGTTTTCATTTGTAATAAAGGATAATAGCTGTATTTTCTCTTTTAACGAAATGATTTATGGTAAAGCAGTTTCCATGAATGAAATTTATGTTTTAGATCAAACCACAGATATATTGCATGTGAGTAATAAAAGGGTAAAGGTTGGTGACAAAGATCAAACCTATCTATGGCATTGCCGTATGGGACACATAAATGAAAAACGCTTGAAGAAGCTCATTGACAATAGGACTATCTCCCCATTTGACTATGCATCATTTGGCACGTGTGAATCATGTCTCATAGGCAAAATGACTCGAATTTCCTTCAAAGGTGTTGGAATGTGCGCTGCTGACCTATTAGGACTCATACATACTGATGTGTGTGGACCTATGTCAATCAACGCTAGAGATGGCTATAGATATTTTATCACTTTCACGGACGATTTGAGTAGATATGGATATGTCTACTTAATGAAGCACAAAAGTGAGTCCTTTGATAAGTTCAAGGAATACCAGAATAAGGTTGAAAACCAGGTGGGTAGAAAGATTAAAGCACTACGTTCAGATCGTGGTGGCGAATATCTTTTGAATGAGTTTGATCAACACCTTAAAAACTGTGGTGTAGTACTACAGTTAACTCCACCTGGAACACCTCAATTAAATGGTGTGTCCGAACGGAGAAATCGAACATTACTTGATATGGTTCGATCCATGATGAGTCACACGGTAGTGCCTGATTCATTTTGGGGCTATGCTCTTTTGTCAGCTGCTCTTATACTTAACCGAAGTCCGTCTAAAGCTGTTGACAAGACTCCATTTGAAATGTGGAAGGGAACAGTCCCTAACTTGTCCTTTAGTCGGGTTTGGGGCTGCGAGGCTTATGTCAAGTGGAGACACGAGGATAAGCTCGGCCCGCGA
>JAIUZE010008927.1:0-12573 GCA_022085475.1 Heliosperma pusillum | reverse complement strand
GAGTTGGAATCACCGTTTCGACCAGGTGATAAAAGAGAATGGATTTACTCTATCGGTCGAGGAACCATGCTTATATATCAAGTCGAGTGGGAGCAAGATTGTCTTCCTAATATTGTATGTTGATGACATACTCTTGATTGGGAATGACATACCTCTCTTAACTTCGGTAAAAGTTTGGTTAAAGAACCATTTCCAGATGAAAGATCTGGGTGAAGCACAAAGAATTTTGGGGATCCGTATCTACAGAGATATATCACGACGGATGTTATCCCTCAGTCAGGAGTCTTATATAGATAAGATTCTTGAGAGGTTCAGCATGACCAACTCCAAGAAGGGGAACCTTCCAATGGTCTCTGGGATGCATTTGAGTAAAGCTCAGGCACCAAAGACATCGGAAGAGGTCGAGCGCATGAGTCGGATTCCTTATGCATCAGCTATAGGATCGATCATGTATGCCATGATATGCACACGTCCCGACGTGGCATATGCATGGAGTATGACAAGTCGATACCAAGGCAATCCAGGTGAAACACACTGGATGGCTGTTAAGAATATCCTTAAGTACCTACGGAGGACTAAGGATTGGGTATTGACTTATGGAGGTGACACTGAGCTATTCGCAATCGGTTACGCAGATGCTAGCTTCCAAACGGATCGAGATGACTCGAAATCTCAGTCTGGATTCGTTTTTACTCTTAATGGCGTTGCGGTCAGCTGGAAAAGCTCCAAACAAACTGTTATAGCAGATTCTACGACTGAGTCCGAGTACTATGCTGCTTCAAAGGCTGCGAAGGAAGCTATATGGATGCGTCAATTCTTACAAGGACTAACTGTAGTTCCTAGTTCGGATGACCCGATCACCATCTATTGTGATAATAGTGGTGCCATCTTCCAGGCTAAGGCCTAAGTCTATAGCAACAAAGTCTAGGCATGTACACGACGGAAGGCCTCCAGAACCTAGATTACGTGGAGCCAAAGTAGATAGTGATAGACAAGATTGCTAACGGATGATAAAACGTTGCAATCCTCTCACTAAACCGTTAAATAGATAAGCATGAAGGGCACGTTATTTCCATGGGAATCAAACGTGTTCCTGAGTTGTATTAGTTGTTTTATATGGATTAGACACCTGTATCTTTTTCATAAAACTATCTAGGAAATCATCGTATTGTTTTATATTTTGTTTTTCATGTGGGTTGTACTGACAACATTGAACACCACAAAGTGAACTGAATTACATTATATTTTGTTTTGGTCCGTAATCGCCTCCATGAGCTGATAACTCTGGCAATTATTTTGTGACGTCGATTGATGGTGGGTTCAACGAGCCATAAGTCAAACAGTTGACTGATCGATCACAGATGCGGGTTATAATGATACTGCGCAGGACATTTTGTGACGACGTTATGGAGTCCTAAATGTTTCGGAACATTAGGTGCCAGGTCGTGGATAGGACATCCATATTGTTCCTAGAGTCGATTCTTTTGACTATCGACTGTCTCTTGAGATAAAGGCAGTTTTTGGGTGACTTTGGTTTCTTTCTCATGGTCGACCGTAACAGGAGGCTAAGTAGATTTTCAACGGGTCATTTCATACTGCGCTTGTATCTGCAAGTTTCGAGTTGAAGAAAATATCCAACCTTTATCAGGATATGATATTTGTCAGGGCCACTCGAGGAGCTGTAACTGAAATGCATGGCCATGCTCGAATGAAGATTCGTTTATCATTTAAGTTACTCTCTAGTCGGGGAAACCACTCTTGATACTGATCACTTGTAAACTACGACCTTTGTGAATACGGACTTTGCAAATTGGTTTACATTGAGTGGGAGAAATTTATTATGGATATGAGAATCGGTTATCGCACATACACTTGTACGGACAAGTGGGAGATTGTTGGAGCCAATGTCCTCCACAGTTAGTGCAATAACATAAATAAATCTCTATAGGTTCACAGGGTATACTTTGTATTGTAATAAGTTGATTAACGTTTATCGATAACGGTTGGCTTGCTAGATAAGTTTGACGTTATTGTCATACAGATGGCGGTGATCAACTGGTCCCTAAAAGTCACACCTAAAGGATGTGATTGAGAGGTGTGATTATTTGAGAAAATAATCATATTGATGCCTTATTAAATGACTAAAAGGTTAGTCGGTGTTTTTGACTAATAGGTTAGTCAATGTGATGATGAGATATTAGCTAAGACGAATTAACTGTAATTCGTAATTAAATATAAAATGTTATATTTAGTTGTAGTATATAATGTGAGCTCGTAATTAAACATAAACCGTTATATTTAATTAGCAGGATTATAAATATACTGATATTTATAATTGAAGTATATATTATATGATTGTCATAATAATTGTTATGTTAATATATCCACTGCAAAATGTTGTAATGGACCTTATTAATGTATGACAACATATTAGACAAATATAATATGTATAACATTATATTAAATGGAAGCTAATATAACCGGATAATACCGGAAAATAGTCCAAATACACTGAGGATTTTTCGGTCCATGGGTAGTGTTTTTGAGGAGACAAATCTCCTCATAAAACTCTAGTACATGCAGTGAGATAAGGAGGGTTGGAGAAAAATTCTAAAACCTAATTTCTACACTCACTTGTGCCTCCATCACACAAAACACAAAAACCTAAAAAGTCAACAGTAACTTTTAATTATCTTTCTAGCAAAGGAGAAGGGCATTTCTCGATCAATCTTGGGTGAGACGATTAGGAGGATATCTACTTTGATATCTGTTCTTAGGCCGAATTTTGCTAGGACCAAAGGTTAAATTCGCTTTCTCTAAATTTTATATTGTTTTCATATTAATGACTCGCAATTCATATTCTACAATTTTGTTATAATCCTAAATTTTAAGGGGATGTAAACAGTTATTTCCCACAGCGTCGTGGGGGCGCTGGCAGCGTTAAGCGCGGCCGACAGCAGTTTTCCTGCACTGACCCCTTTTCGTAAAATGATCATATCTCCTTCGTTACTTGCTTGTTTTGGGCTTGTGACATCCCGTTGGAACCGTAAGAGAATAAGCTATCACCTCCATTTAGAATTTATGCATTTTCATGTTTAGAACTGTAGTTATGACCGTTTGAAGTGGACCCTTGTTTTAGTTGGTTTCCAAACAACGTTGTTTTGGAGAGGTGATCTATGTTTTTATTCATTATGCTTCATAAACTTGTTCTAATTCTTATGTATCATGTATTGATTCATTTTTATCATAGTTAAGTTTATATAATTCCCTAATCACATGTTTTGTGACGGTTTTTGGTATGTCCCACTTTGAGTCGGTTTTTACAAATGTTACGGTTTGAGCACTATTTTGGTATGTGCTTTGTAATCTCATTCCCTTGGCTACCTCAACGTTCGTAAGGCTGGAATGTCGGAACGGGGATGTATCCTACTGCTTAATTGCATGTGTTTAGTGCAACGGGAGTATGTGACCAAGCCAAGACACGAGCCATGACACGAGCTCAAGACAAGACACAAACTCAAGACAAGACTCAACATCAAAACAACAACCTACATTCAGACAACACCATGACCAGCTATGACAATGTTCTATTCAGTCCAAGCCACAACCACTTCAAGCCTGCTAAGACAACACCACCACAACCAGAACAAAGCCTAGCCATCCACTTCCCAAGACTAGGCCACAACAAAGCTCAGCCAACAGCCCAACAAACCCAACACAACAAAAACAGCCCCCAGCCAAAAACAGCCTATCACAGCCTTTCTAAACAAGGTCCATGGGGCCCCACACAATCAAACAAGCCTAACCAACCCTCAAACCTATGTCTTGGGAAGGTCCTCTACAACTTTCCCCAGGACTTTCCCCCCTAGAAACAAACACACAAAAAGTTAGCTTAGGGACAACTACAAACTGTCCAGGAATTCAGCCTTTTGCAGTAGTTTAAATGTCACTATCAAACTTTCCTATTTTGAACAAACAAGCTCGAGGATCTTTTAGCAGACCCTTTGGCATTCATCCAACTTCAGTTGAGCTCAAGATTCAAGCCTGGAAGTCCACTCCTCCACCAGTTTCAACCTAAACAACCCCATTAAGGCAGATTGTCTCATTAGACTGCTTTTCTACTTTATTGCTTTAATTCTGAACAATGTAGCTGTTATTTCTGTTTCTTTTGCAAGCCAATTGTGGCCCTAGGATGTATTGAACGAGTAGGATGTAATCTCCTTGCCTATATAAGGCCATTTCCTAATGAATGAAAGACAGATTTGAAGTAAAATATAAAACTGAAACCTTGTTTCTGTTGCATCTCTTGGCTGTGTGCTTGAGACAACTTCCTTTGCTTTGTGCTTGGAAGTGAGCTTGGGTCCTTAGCTGTGTGCTGGGATCACAGTTCAACCCTCAATCATTGGCTTTGTGCTTTGATTAAGGTCCTATCTTAGTTCTTTGTCAATTAGTCCAAACAGAAACAGAGTATTTGCAAAGTGTCTGAACTTCAATCAGATTGTCATTGTTTAGTTGTCTTTCTGAATAGTTTCAGTGCAAATTGGTTATCAGAGCTTTGGTTTGTGAGTTCATCTACCTAACTACATTAAAAACACAAAATACAACCATGAGTGAAGAGAGAATCACAGGTATTGAAAACACAGTTCAAGATCTTGTCAGAACTGTAATGGAGGTCTCTAGATCTGTCAATGAACTCCTTGAGGGCCAACAGAACAATGATACAAGGGGAGGCAGAGGTCGAGGAAGAGGAGCACCTTTCCCACAAGGTGGAGTAAGGAGGAGACAACCTGTAGATCAGTTTGAAATGTCAGATTCAGATGGCTCAGATCACAATCTTCTCAGACACCAAGACAAAGATATCAAGGTAGAGATTCCTGACTTTCTAGGTAGCTTGAACCCTGATGATTTCTTAGATTGGCTAAGGTCTGTAGAAAGAGTCTTTGAGTTTAAAGGATACACTGATAGAAAGGCTTTTAAGGTTGCTATCATGAAACTAAAAGGCTATGCCTCACTTTGGTATGAAAACATGAAAACCTTGAGGGTTAGAGAAGGGAAAGAACCTGTAAAGTCATGGCTCAAACTGAAAAAGAAAATGAGAGCTAAGTTTGTCTCTAGGGACTACACTCAAGACATGTTCATTAAGCTTACTCACCTAAAGCAAGACCAAAGACCTTTAGAGTCCTACCTAAGAGACTTTGAACAACTCACTTTGCAATGTGAGGTTGTTGAGAAATCTGAACAAAAGATAGCAAGGTTCTTAGAAGGGTTGGATGAAAGGATAGCTAGCAAAGTCAGGCTACAAAACATATACTCCTTTGAGGAAGCTGTCAACTTGTCTTTAAGGGTAGAAAAATTGGGAAAAGGAAAGGCCAGTGCTTCTAAGACACCTTCCAGAACCCCCACCTTCAAACCTTTTGTAGGAGTTAAGATAGGAGAACCTGTGGTTCCTGTTAAGACTCCTTTCAACCTTGATAAAGGCAAGGCTGTTGAGGCAGGCCAAAGGAAGACTACCCCTCTCAAAAAGTGCTTTCAATGTCAAGGGTATGGACATTTTGCTAGAGAATGTCCATCTAAAAGGGCTCTGAGTACCCTAGAAGTAATCCATTGGGGAGATGATGAAGTGTTGGTCTGTGATGAAGAGATGGAAGAGCCTGAGGTAGAGGCTAGTGAGGAGTTGATAGAGCCTGATGCAGGGTTAAGTTTGGTAACATGGAGGGTAATGCATACTCAACCACAACCTTTGGAAGAGGACCAAAGACACCAGATCTTTAGGACCAGATGTACCATCAAGGGTAGAGTATGTAACCTCATTATTGATGGGGGAAGCTGCACTAATGTGGCCTCCAAAACACTGATAGACAAGCTAGCTCTACCCACCAAAGACCACCCCCTACCTTACAAACTCAGATGGCTAAACAAAGGGGCTGAGATCAAGGTGGATAAACAATGTGTTATACCTTTCTCAATTGGTAAAGGGTATGTGGATGAGAGTCTTTGTGATGTTCTACCTATGGATGCATGTCACCTTCTGCTTGGGAGACCATGGGAGTTTGATAGAGATGCCATACACCATGGGAGAGACAACACCTACACCTTCAAGTATGGGAAGAAGAAGATCACCCTAGCACCTTTACCACCTGCTTTAAAGATCAACCCAAACCCCATGAGTGAGGCTTCCAAAGAAGTCATGTTGATAAGTGAATCAGAAATAGCACAAGAGCTAAGTGAGCTACAACCTGTATACATATTGCTAGTCAAGGAGACTGGGATGAGTATCATTGATATCCCTGAAGAGGTCAAATCTATCCTAGAAAGTTATGGTGATGTCTTCCCTACTGAGCTTCCTAGTGGACTGCCACCACTTAGAGGGATAGAGCACCACATTGACCTAGTGCCTGGAGCTATCTTACCCAACAAGCCAGCCTACAGGAGTGACCCTAAGGCTACACAAGAGCTCCAACTTCAAGTAGGTGAACTACTCAACAAGGGCTATGTCAGAGAGTCCCTCAGTCCTTGTGCTGTACCAGCCTTGCTTGTGCCAAAGAAGGATGGGACTTGGCGTATGTGTATTGATAGTAGGGCCATCAACAACATTACCATCAAGTATAGGTTTCCCATACCTAGACTTAATGATATTCTGGATGAGCTAAGTGGGGCTCAAGTGTTCACTAAGATTGATCTGAGGCAGGGCTACCACCAAGTGAGGATAAGAGCAGGGGATGAATGGAAGACAGCTTTCAAGACTAAACATGGGCTCTATGAATGGCTTGTGATGCCTTTTGGGTTGTCTAATGCCCCTAGCACCTTCATGAGGTTGATGACAGAGGTCCTAAGGCCTTACTTAGGCAAGTGTGTAGTGGTGTACTTTGATGATATTCTTATTTACAGTTCAACTAAGGGAGAACATTTGCAACATCTGAAGTTGTTGTTTGAGGTCCTAAGAGAAAACAAGTTGTATGGCAAGCTAGAGAAGTGCACCTTCATGCAGCCTGAGGTTTACTTCCTTGGGTTCATCATCTCTAAGAAAGGGGTAGCAGTTGATCCTGAGAAAGTGCAAGCAATCAAGGAATGGCCCATTCCCCAAACTGTTACTGATGTAAGAAGTTTCCATGGGTTGGCATCTTTCTATAGGAGGTTCATACAAGGGTTTAGTTCAATCATGGCCCCTATTACTGAGTGCATGAAGAAGGGAGAGTTCAAGTGGAATGAGAAGGCTGAAAGGTCCTTCAATCTGATCAAAGAGCTATTGTGCAAGTCTCCAATATTGGTTCTACCAGACTTTAACAAACTCTTTGAGGTAGAGTGTGATGCCAGTGGTCTTGGCATAGGAGCTGTGCTTACTCAAGAAAAGAAACCTGTGGCATACTTTAGTGAGAAGCTAAATGGGGCCAAGCTTAACTATTCCACATATGACAAGGAATTCTATGCCATTGTGAGGGCATTGAATCATTGGGGACACTACTTGAAGCCTAAGCCTTTTGTGCTTCATTCTGATCATGAGGCTCTCAAATACATCAATGGACAACACAAACTCAACCCCAGGCATGCCAAATGGGTAGAGTTCTTGCAATCTTTCTCATTCTCCAGCAAGTACATAGAAGGTAAGAACAATGTTGTAGCTGATGCATTGTCTAGAAGGTCTGTAATGTTGACCTTCATGGAGCAAAGGGTGTTGGGGTTTGAATTTATGAAAGAGCTCTATCAAGAGGACCCAGACTTCAAGCATGAATGGGAGGTACACCAAGAAGGGCAAGTCAAGAAAGGGAGCAAGTACACAGCTCAAGAAGGATACTTATTCTATGGAAACAAACTGTGTGTGCCTAAGGGACCTTATAGGGGACTACTGGTCAAAGAGGTTCACTCCAATGGCCTTGCTGGTCACTTTGGGGTACAGAAGACCTATGACATCTTACAAGATCAGTTCTATTGGCCTAAGATGCTCAGTGATGTGCAAGATGCCCTCAAGAGATGCAGATCTTGTCAACTAGCCAAGGCACACTTTCAAGCAGGCCCTTACACACCACTTCCAGTACCCAACAAGCCATGGGAAGACCTCAGTATGGACTTTATTGTAGCCTTACCTAGAACTCAAAGGGGAAAGGATTCAATCATGGTGGTTGTAGATAGATTCAGCAAGATGGCACATTTCATTGCTTGTAAGAAGACTGAGGATGCATTGGGGGTAGCTGAACTATACTTTAGGGAGGTTGTCAAGTTACATGGGGTCCCTAGAAGCATTGTCTCAGATAGAGACACAAAGTTCATGAGCCATTTCTGGAGAACCTTGTGGAAGCTGTTGAAGACCAGGTTATTGTTTAGTACTTCTCACCATCCCCAAACTGATGGGCAGACAGAAGTCACTAACAGAACACTAGGGAAGATCTTAAGGAGCATTGTTTCTAAGTCATTAAAAGATTGGGACCTCAAGCTAGCACAAGCTGAATTTGCCTTCAACAGAGCTCCCTCCAGCAGCACAGGTAAAAGTCCTTTTGAAACAGTTTATGGCACTAATCCTCTCATGCCTACAGACCTAGCACCAGTCAAAGGAAACAAGGCAAGCTATGATGCAAAGAAAAGAGTTGAGCAAATGATACAGATTCATGAGCAAGTCAAGAAGCAGATTGAAAGGTCCAATGAGTTGTACAAAGCTAGGTCCAAGGGGCCTAAGAAAGCAAGGGAATTCAAGGCAGGGGATCTTGTATGGTTGCATTTAAGAAAAGAGAGATTTCCAGACAAGAGGAGAAACAAGCTCATGCCAAGAGCTGATGGACCATTTGAGATATTGGACAAGACAAAATAGTGCTCAAACCGTATCATTTGTAAAAACCGACTCAAAGTAGGACATATCAAAAACTGTCACAAAACATGAGAATATGGCATTATATAAATGTAAATATGATAAACATGAACCAATACATGATACATAAGCATTAGAACAAGTTTAGGAAGCATAATAAATAAAAACATAGATCACCTCTCCAAAACAACGTTGTTTGAAACCCAACGAAAACAAGGGTTCACTTCAAACGGTCATAACTAGAGTTTTAGACATGAAAATGCAGAAATTCCAAATGGAGGTGATAGCTTATCCTCTTACGGTTCCAACGGGATGTCACACGCCCAAAACAAGCAAGTAACGAATGAGATATGATCATTTTACGAAAAGGTGTCAGTGCAGGAAAATTTATGTTGGCAGCGTGTGAACTGCTTCATCTTCATATTGTACATGTACTAAGACGCCATCTGAGAACTGCTTCATCTTCATATTGTGACCCAAAGTGATCGAACTGTCACACATTTCGCTCATCTTTCTCTATAAACGATATGGGTATTCACCTCCTTAATTTCTGATATTGAGACGGGTATTTATACTTGTAATCGGGAAGTGTTTGTGAAAGACTTGGTATCAATCTTGATAGGCATAATATAGATTTTGGAATAAATATGGGAAGGGACTGAATTTAATGTTCCATCTTCGTGCATCTTTATCACTTGCTTCTCGTTTTCTTTTTGGCTGTTGATTGCTCTTCCGTGGCAATTGAAGAAAATAATCCCTATGCTTTGCCTTCACACGTGCAACATAATTTCTTAATGGACTGCCACTTCTATTCTTATGTCCACTAGCCCATTCTCTTTGTTTATAAATTGTCTTGGCTTGTACATAAACTCCATCTTGTCTCGGGCCATCTTAGTACGTTACTCTTAGCCCGATCATTTTTCTTGGCTCATTACCTATTAATTCAAAACAATTATAAGTTAACTCATTAACAATTAAAACAGTACTTAAGTGATAAAAATCACGGAATTAACAAATGTGTAACAAGTACCTCAAATAATGCGACGGACAACCATAATAATATATAAATAAGGGGTATAAATATAAATAAATACCGTCTTATCAAATTCTCCCACACTTAGCTTATTGTAGTCCTCGACAATGACAAACATGAGTTACGAATAATTAGCCATATATTTTAAACATAACCAAGAAAAGGTGTATCGACGGACAAACTATAACATTTTTAGAAATAAATTTTATAAGTTAGTAAAGTTAACGAAAAATATTTTATGTTAGATTAGGAAGTAATGTATACCAAACTTTCCTCCACTCCAAACTATACAACTAATTAATCAACCAACATATATAAATATTTTAAACCACTTCTGAATTACAATTATAAATAAATGTATTAGCAAGACACTTGGTTCAACTACCTTCGTGCGCGTGTGCAAAATGTATTGACTCGTAGAGGACGATTTCAGCAATTTAAGGTCAAATGAGAAATTTACTTTCTATACATTTAGTACGAGAATCGTTCTCCCGCGCGTTCAAGTGTATCCGTCCCTCAATGAACCTACCACCAGTATCATCAACACAAATTCACTTTGTTTATTTCCTTTTTCATCTTTTTTTTTTCTTCTTTCTTCTGTTCACTTTTTTCATTAATTTTCTTTTCTAATTCTTTTTTTCTTTTTTTTCAACATCCTCCAACTTCCAACTTTCAAAAACCGTCTATCCAGTGACCCTTGTAGCGAGCTTTCGACCAATGAATCCCGCCCATCCGGACAAGTCATTAGGCATTCTCCCAGTACAATGACTGAGTTCCCCTAAGGATCTAAATGCTCAAGCCACCGGATATAATTTTATGTTTAAATGAGGTCAAATAATCTCCCTGAATCCCTGATTAGGAGTCACCTATGAAAGTAAATTGAAGACCGGCTTACACCCACACACTGGAGTCAATGAAAGTGTAAATAAAGGTAGCCAAATAAAGTGCTTTAAAATTTTAACTTAAAGGAGACTTAAAACATATATGTCACCTAATTAATTAATCCAAGTTCAAAATGGAGGAAAAACTCACATATACACGACTTCAAAACATATATTATTTCAATAGATATTAGTGAAAAGTAATTTTAGGTTAGTATTTTAGAAAAATTGTTAAGTTAGAGCTTGTCGTCGACTCCCTCGTCTAGTTTGTCCAATAAGCACGAGGTTGTTCTTTTATAAGAATAATTAATAAACAATCAGTTGCCAAATTCTACAATCATATGAAGTATAGCAATATCACACCAAGTTAGCACCCAATACGAAACACTATGAATGGCTTAATGAGTGTTGCACACTCGTGAATATAGCCACCAATTCCTCATGTGTAAGCAACACAGTAAACTCGTAGCAACAATTTACAGTTAATACTAAATCCATAGTGTTATCACCCAAGATTAGCTACTGGTTAATTCCTAAGATTTGTGAGTTTTTAGTTTTGCTTCTTCCTTGTAAGTACGTTTTTCTTTTTCTTTTTCTTTATTTATACAGTCTACTGTTGTCGAAAAAAAAAAAAATCACCCAATTCACGTTTATCATTCAAAGACAAAAATTGATCAAATTGAATATATAACGATGGTCAAATTCTCATATAACAGCAAAAGCTTAAAATTCACCCATTTTTTCAAATGTTTTATTTTAGCTCCGCCTCTTGTTAAGATTTAATCCGACTAAAGGCCAATAACTTCATACTAAATTACTCGGTAAATACTAGATGCGGAAGAGTACCTTATTACATGACGAAAGGTTGGGATGGACCGTCTGAAGGGACGGTCTTCGGATTAGGTCTTCTAGTAGACACACATACCATAGGGATCTCTTTACTGATGGAATGCAAGGAGATTAGGTTATTGTGTGCTAGCAAGGACCATAACCCAGGTGACTTTTTATAGTCTCCTTAGTCTAATGCGCCCATCATGCATTAGAAAACCTAATGGGTATCTACACTAGTAGAAAGTCTGGCTCATACTTTTTAAGACGTATAATAATAAGCACATATCTTATACACCGTAGTGGATCACTTTAATTTGGGCGTAACTTAATAGATAGCGTACAAATACAATTATAACTGTATTAATAATTTGTCAACATATATTATTGTATTAGGCCCATATTTCTTACAATCTCCCACTTGGGCCAAATACATTCATATATTGTGACACCTGATAATTGTATTTACAATAACCTTATGAGCTCAAAAATGCTATCAACAAACTAACCGTCTTAAGCAATTCGGTCCATCAATTATACCAACATAGGATCAAAGCGGCCTTTGCTACAGTTTATCGTAGCAGGACCCTCAAGGGTCACATATGCTAATATAACCAACGACATGAATCGAGCATGGGAGTGTATCTTGGAAATAACATCCGAATGTGATCCTTATATGCATATTTCCAACTGGTCCGCCTTAGTGAGATCAACCATAATAATACAGAGTGAAACTGACAACCGAAAACCTTATTTCTGCAGAACATAATAACCGTATTCCTTATTGTATCTAACATGACAAACTCCCACTTAAACTGAATTTCCTTAAAACCGAAAGACCCATTTGAGCAATGAGCTCAAGAAAGACCGTGGGTGGTAATTCCTTAGTAAGCGGATCCGCAAAATGGAGTTTTTATCAACATGTATAATTGACACTTTTTCACTCTGAATTGTTTATTAAACAATATATCACTTGTAATGTCATTAAAACTATAACTATCACATTTGTCACAAATTACTTAAGTGGTCTTTCA
>JAIUZE010008925.1:0-53694 GCA_022085475.1 Heliosperma pusillum | reverse complement strand
GATTATACCCGGCATACCCATCCATGAAGGACAACAATGCGTGATTTGTTGTATTATCTACCAATATGTCGATCTGTGGTAAATGAAAGTCGTCCTTGGGACTCGATTTGTTCAAGTCTCTTAAATCAACACAAACCCGGATTCGCCCATCCTCTTTGGGTACGGGAACTACGTTAGCTATCCAGTCAAAGTACTCGGAAACTTTGATGAACCCGACTTTGAATTTCTTATCGACTTGTTCTTTGATCTTAAGAGCCCATTCTGTCCTCATCCGACGGAGCTTCTGTTTTACGGGTTTTAAACCTGGTTTGATTGGAATTTGGTGCTCTGCAATATCCCTGTCGATCACTGACATGTCTTTGTAAGACCAAGGGAAAAAATATTTGAACTCGTGTATGAGGTCTACCAAACTGACCCTCTCGGTTGGGTTTAAAGTCGTCCATATCCTAAGTTCTCGGGGTTCTAGTTCAGTCCCTACGTAAATGGGTATTAAATTATTTTCTGTAACTACTGCCCCTTCCCCTTCTTGTAGTATTTCTTTAATTATATGGGGAGGTAAATCGATCGAGTCTGGGTCAGGATCATCCTCATTATCATGATAAATAGAATTGCATTCAGAAAAACACAGGGAGTAAGAAGAATCTGATTTATTCATATTAAATTTTGAAAATAGCTTAAACAAAGAGGTCTTCTTTTCAGTAGTCAGTAGCGGTAAAGGAACATCTGTAGTCCTACGATAAACCTCAAGTATCCGTGTTGTAGACAAGTGTATCTCTAAATATTGAAATTTATAAGACACCCACCCAACACCTGATGATGACAGGACAAAATCTAATATGAACCTGACACCGTCAATGTATTGGACTTCATTTACGAAGTAAATGTAGATTAAATATTCCAAATTAGATTAAACGAAAGTTTTATCTAAAAAATATTCTATTGTATAATTAATTTTGAGAATTTGTTTTAATTTAATTTAAACCCAAATGGTTTATTTTATTTTATTTTAGAAACTCGTTTCACGTTTCATTTTAAAAGAATTTTAAAACTAATTTTAACGTGTTTCTTGGTTTAATTTAAGAAGTTTTATCAAACCCGACTTTGTTAAGTTGGTTTTACGTAACGTTCATATATCGTATCGTATTTATTTTAAAAGAAATTTTAAAAATGAATTTAAACGTAGGTTTATAAAAGCGATTTCGAGCTCGATAGTTAGCTCGTATTAAGCTTATTTTGGACTCGATTTTTGACATATTTTGTGATTCAATTACTTGATCCATTTTGACCCCATTTTGACCCCACGATAATAGAATAAGGTAAACATATAGTTTGTAGCAGAAAATACGTGATTTTTAAAAACTTGAAAGTAAAACCGTGATTGTCACTAATTCATAAAACCAAAATTTAGTTTAATAAATCTTTTGTCTAAAAAGTACCTTAAAAAATTAAAGGGATCTCTATCTCTCGAAAAATACACAAATAGAATAATAAGAACTACTATAAAACTACAACGTGAAAGTCAATCGTTGTAAGCACAACGCTCGCTAGCTCACTCGTCAAAACCCCATGCAAAACACCAACCTGCAACTTGTTAATTCATTAAAATGAATAACACAGTCATTAGGGAGTACCTCGGGGTTCTCCCGACCATATTACAACAAAATACAATCTTCAAGAACGATACTAACATATATCAACATGGGCAACTCAATTACATTCTTTAACATATGAGTAAGATAGAAGGCACTAGATCATGCGATCATATATAACATTAAGACGATTATTGAATAGAAAACCAACATATATGAGTCATGTGAGAGAATGATACGCAATATCATTTATATGTGAGGGCAAAAAGAGACATGGCAATGATCGACCTCAAGACTAGGCAAGACACACCTTGGCGATTGTATGGGTACTGGATGGCTTGCATCTCACCACTAGTAACAATATAACCGAAGAGGCTAGAGAGGTGACAACAATATGATTTAAGTCATCCAACAATCCAAGCACACTTTCACGATATACGTAACGAACATATTATTATATACATCCAACATATGAATCCATCATACTCTCACGGTAGATGAAATGCACTACCATCAGTAATATGCAAGACAAGACGAAAAACTCTACGGGATAAGGTGTTTCTCGAGACCGTATGCGACAATGCATTTCGCATACTCATGACTCTAATCCTCCAGGTAGGACTACAATAATAATCCAGTCCTAGTCTAAGTCTAGCCAGGCTCTGTCGACAGAATAGAAGCCGTGTACCCCAAATTCGGCAGAGTGGCGGCAACAGAAAAGGCGGAAAGAGTTCAAGCATCTCAATTAGGTTTATCAACACGGAAGAGGAGGCCGAGATAAACCAAGCAAGTACGCTACATGAAATGACACCACCTCGGAAGAATACAACATTTGACGGCCGGGTCGTTCAACGCTAAGCATTCGCCTCTTAACAACGTAGTCATATTCCCACTAACTTATGCAACAATCATATGAAAATGTACCCCAATCGCTTTGACATAAAGTCCGACAAGTATAAGGGTACAAAAGAGGAATGAGAGCTCAAATCCATCCAACAATTACGACTCACCTGACTACTCAACGCATACAAGATATAATAAATCTCATTTTGGAATGATGTTGGAGTAAGTGTCCTCCACAATAGTGCATTTATATAATAAATCTCATTTTGGAATATTCGTGGGATAACTAGTATATTGATACTCCACGTCAGTTGATTAACGTAAATCAATAACGATCAGCTGACTAGAGTTAGACGTAGTTGTCGTATTACGGTGGTGATCAACTGACCCCTTTCGGCCACACATAAAGGATGAGACCTTAACAGTAAACTGATTATTTGTATACGATACAGTTTAATTAGTACTTTACATATATATTTGATATATGTTTGGTTACGAGAGTTATTTATTGGAAATTGAGTTAAGAACTCATTCAGGTTAAGTTTATTAGTCAATTAAATGATAACTGACTGAATAAATTTTACGTCTTATTTTAATAAGATTAAACAAGATTTAATATAGTAATTAATCGTTAATTCACTAAATTAGTTGAGGTTGTGCATATATTTTGAGGTAGAGGTAATTAGTTAATTATATTCACAGGGAGTTGTAAAATAAATTAACTAGAATTTGTGGGACCTATTATGTATTGATATAGTATTAAAATACTACTTAAAAGTTAAGTATATATTATTTATTAATTTTAATCATATAATTGTTATATGATCAAATTAACGCTTTATTATACTATCTAATTAAGCATATGATTATAAGTATTTGTGGGACAAATATCAAAAATTAAAATGGACCATTTTGCCTAGTGGAGGCCGGATCCATGTAACTGGAAAGAAATGATGTTTGTTCATTTCTTGTATCACACTACAACATGTGATTATGACATGGTTTGACACATGATCATGATTATACTTAATCCTACACTCTACCATTTTGCATGTGAATAATTTAAGCAAAATAAGAGCCTTGTGAGGCTTGGTATGACCGGCCAAGTGCTTATAAAAGAGCACTTGGTTGTTCATTTCATTTGCTTAATTTTTCACTTGTTTTGCCATTTCCTCCAACTTCTCTCTAAAACTCTCAAATTTACTAATTTTCTTATATTACTAGAGTAGTAATAAATAAAATATTAGTTACTACTTGTCACTATATTTTTTAAGCTAAAATTATAGTGATAGTTAGGGTTTAGTCTTGGGTGCATGTTGGAAGGAGACTTTCTACATTGAAAGTTCATTCAAAGGAGATCATCCTATTTGTTTTAGCTCAAGATCAATAAGAGAAGGAGTTTCTTATTGTTCCCATTAATACCGAAATTTCTCAATATAATAAAATTTCATCTTTTGTTTATTTATGCCTTTATATTTGCATGCATGTTACATAGATCACTAAATACTAAATTTACAAGTTAATTAATAACTAATTAGAGGAGTCTAATTATGGTCTATGGACTTTTATGAATGAGGCATAAAATAGATGTATAATGATAAACAAGAGCCAATAAATGATACATAAGCATTATAACTGCTTTAAGAAGCATAATCCATAAGAAATATAAGGTTCATCTCAAAACAAGTTGTTTGGAAACCATCTAACTGAAGGGTAAGACCAATATGCATAAAACATCATCCAAGAACCGCCTTTAAACATGTCAATGGGGTATAATAAATGTATTCCAATCATAAAAAAGTGTTAACATAATACCCATAAACATTAGATCAAATTTATAGAGCATAAACCACAAGACAATGCAAGAAATGAAGTAACGCACCAACAAAGCTTAACTCTCAAGGAAAGCACGGTCAAGTTGGGATAAGTACATTGAGAAAAGCACAGTACATGTCTCTCTGGAGGTTTTACGCATGGTCTCTTTGAGGAAATAACAGTGACAAGCGCACGGTGTTGCCTTCTCTCGAAGAGTTGCACGCGGTGCGCACAACTCAGCACTGTGTTCGTAAAATGGTCATATCTCCCTCATTTCTTGGTTAATAAAGGCGTTTAACCTATTTTAGAATCATAAGAGGATAATATAACCCCTAAACTTGAAGTTACATCAATATCATGTCAATATCTCAAAATATGAGTGTTTAAAGTCGACCCTTCTTGTAGACGATTCCTAAACTTGCTTTTCTCCGTCCAATTTTCATTCCAACTTTTATGTAACTTGTTTAAACTTACCAATACCCATTCTAACACTTCACATGAATATGTAAATACTGAAGAAGAATTACCAAGCCTAATTTATGCATAAGACACGATCTTACAACGATCGATTTCAAGAATTGCCAACAACACAAAACCGCAACTTTACCCAAAGCGCTCCAACTTTAAAGTTGGGCTTAACATCATTAAAATAACAATTAACTTCTCAATAAGCATAAGACTAACATATTTGGGACATAGAAAACATGAAATGACAAAAAGCATGATTAAATGAGAACATGTAATATTGAGTAGCCCGTCTACGTTACCTTTTATCACGTCAAATCTTCGATTCTCGAGCTAACCATCAACACCCATAAATTCCTTGACCCAACTCTTCAAAATCCATCCATTTAACATTATTTAACAAGATGAGAAGAAGTTGAGTACATCTGAAAAATGGGTTTTAAAATAAAGTTGGAGAAAGATTAGATTTTATTGTATCAAAAGGAAGAGAAGAATGAGAGGAGAGAAAGGTTCGAAAATCATGAACTATTGTTAAGAAACAAAGAAATGACATCCATCTTAAACCTTTGAGTTTTAAAGGACGATTGATGGAGGTTAGGGAGAGAGAAGTTATGCTGAAACTTTGTGAGAAAAATGAAGAAATGAAGGTTCCCTCCAACATGTAGATGACCTAAGAACTTGACCTGATGAGACTAAGTTTGACTTTTACGTTAACGAGTTGGGTTCTACGCAAATTTCGCGTAAAATCTATGTCTAAACTCTAAAGGGACAATTAAGAAACGATATTGACCCGACTAACATAGAAATGAGATTCTCATAAAATTTAAAGCTAATAAAAATAAATTACCATATTTAAAATATTTTAACGAATACAAATCGAAATTAAAATGGTGAGAGGATTCCGAAACACTTAACAGAATTAATATCGGTTAAGAAAAAAAGAAATATGTCCGTCTTAAGATTAGATCTAAAAGATGGGTTTTATAGAAGTTGAAGGAAGATAAGATTTTAGTGATAAAAAAGAATAGGACAATGAGAGGAGTAAAATGATTCAAAAATCATAAAGTTTCGTTGAGAAACGAACAAATGACATACGTCTAAAACTTTTTAAGGTATGCAGGTTTAATAGAGGTTTTAGGTAGAAAAGGAAGATGAATAGTTGCCGAAATTATGAGGAAGGAGATGAAGTTTATGGTGGGTTTGTTTTGAGAAGGTGAATAATAAAAGACTCAAATCTCATATTGGGTTGACCCACATGGATTTTCGCGTAGAGTCCGATTATGAACTCATAACGGACGGAAACGATGTAACATCCGCCATTTTAGTAAATAGAATTTAATAATATTTAATTATTATTAGTTAATAATAGTTTTAGTCTTAGATTAGAATTTTCGTAGTTGGGTTAAATCCATGTCTAATCCGTCAATTCCGAGCCCATATTCGGGTTGTACTCGGAAAATTAAATGGGTTAAGTCTCATAATGAATAACGGGCCTTTGATTTCCTTCACCCACCAAATTTGAGCCCAATATCTCTAATTCCCTCTCATTTTTCAGCAAGAACACAACATCATCTTCGCCAGCATAAATTCTAAACCTTCATTTTTCCTCTCTCAAAGCTTAAAGCTCAAAACCAACATAACTTTTTCAGTTCTTACTCCTTTTCTTTGATTCTACTTCCTTTCTTCCTCTTTTCTCTTTCTCTTTCTATTAAGGAAATAAACACTTTCCCTTGTGCAATTTCGTTTTTCCATCTTTCTGAAGGATGAACTTTAATCATCTTTTTGTGCTAATATTGTAGGAGGAGACCCTCAAGATCCGAATAAAGACTATTTCCTCATTGAAGAAGAGTTACAAGATTGAAGAGAAAACAAGGTAACGTAGACGGGTTACTCGGTGTCACATCTTATGTGTTTATGTGTTTAGGATAGATTTTCACATGAAAAGATGAGTTATGTATGTTATACTAGCATAAGTTGGTGACTACTACTTAAGTATTTGTTGGATTTCATCTTATATGCTTAACTAGTGCAAATTTATGTTAACGATGTTGAATCCATCTTATTATTGGTTAAGCTTATGTTTAATATCTTAAATGTTAATATCATAATGTTTTAATGATTGTATGGAATGATTCATGATTCATATAATTGCATTAAATGATAATATTAGTGATGAATTGTAACAACCCGGATTTCACAACAAAGGAAATGCATAATAATTAAATAATCCATCAGAGTATAAAGATGAAAATAGGGTCAAGGTGGCGGAAACACCTGACCAATCCGGATCGCTACTAAATCCAAAACTAAACTATTACATTATTAATATTCTCAAAGGAAACCTAGAATCCTAAACATATTATTGATCTCGCCACAAGTCTCTCTAGCCCAATCATCCAGACAAGCAGCATCCAAATTCAACCTGAGAATGGGAGTCGACAATCAGTCGGGAGTAACTAGATGCTCTCCCAGTCATGTTTACAACAGGCTAAATTAATCAACAATAAATAATAACTGAAAATACTCATTAATGTGAAGAACATATTAAGCATGTCATCATAATCATCATCATAAACCATCAATAACAAGATAAGAACAATCGACATTGGAGCGTATAACAACTGCCTCCACTTACCAAGCATATCGTATAGAACGAACGTCGTTAGAGCGTATAACAACTGCCTCGAGCGTATAACAACTGCCTCTAAACGGATGGAGCGTATAACAACTGCCTTTATCGGTGTGGACCGTATAACAACTGCATCCACGGTACTATGTTTAGCGTATAACAACTGCCTATATGTCTAAGAACTGGCCAGACTCTCGGTGCATTAACTGTACACCGAACGACACACGGGAACCAGAGCGTATAACAACTGCCTCTAGCCAATCCCGAACATATACCTACGGCAAATCCCCAAAGGGTAGCGTTTGCTCATTCCGATCGGTATTTAACTGATACCTCTCGTCATCTATACAACTAGCCTATAAACCATAAACCACAGTACAGTTTAACTAACTGTACAAACATGTGAATCACATCACAACTCATAACATAGAACAATATAACCAACTGAACTATTATATCGAAAAGAGTAACCAACAAGATATAAACTCACAATATTATAATATAACTAACTATAACACAACTTATGAACAAGCACATAGGATCAAAGGTTATAGTACCTTGAACTATAACATTACACCTCAAAAGTCATGTTATAGTTCGAGTTACCATAACACCAGACACAAAAGCATATACCATTCAATGTTATAATACCATCAACTATAACCTTCACTTAACGTTAGTGAAGTTATAGCAACTTCAGCTATAACCTTCACTCAACTTTAGTGAAGTTATAGTAACTTCAGCTATAACCTCCACTCAACTTTAGTGAAGTTATAGCAATCCAGCTATAATTTTCACTCAACTTTAGTGAAGTTATAGCACTTCAACTATAACCTTAGTTAAGCGTGTCAGGTTATAGTATCATCAACTATAACCTTCACTTAACTTCAACAAAGTTATAGTACTTTCAACTATAACTTTCACTCAACTTTAGTGAAGTTATAGCACTTCAACTATAACCTTAATTAAGCGTGTCAGGTTATAGTATCATCAACTATAACCTTCACTTAACTTTAGCAAAGTTATAGTACTTTCAGCTATAACTTTCACTCAACTTTAGTGAAGTTATAGCACTTCAACTATAACCTTAGTTTAGCGTGTCAGGTTATAGTATCATCAACTATAACCTTCACTTAATTTCAGCAAAGTTATAGTACTTTCAGCTATAACTTTCACTCAACTTTAGGGAAGTTATAGCACTTCAACTATAACCTTAGTTAAGCGTGTCAGGTTATAGTATCATCAACTATAACCTTCACTTAACTTCACAAAGTTATAGTACTTTCAGCTATAACTTTCACTCAACTTTAGTGAAGTTATAACACTTCAACTGTAACCTTAGTTAAGCGTGTCAGGTTATAGTATCATCAACTATAACCTTCACTTAACTTCAGCAAAGTTATAGTACTTTCAGCTATAACTTTCACTCAAATTTAGTAAAGTTATAGCACTTCAACTATAACCTTAGTTAAGCGTGTCAAGTTATAGTATCATCAACTATAACCTTCACTTAACTTCAGCAAAGTTATAGTACTTTCAGCTATAACTTTAACTCAACTTTAGTGAAGTTATAGCACTTCAAGCTATAACATTCTGCGTGCGAGGTTATAGTATCATCAACTATAACTCTCTTCCGTCACAGGTTAGTCCGGTATAACACCATCACCGAGGGGTCGACTCCACGGTATAAACTGCCATGTCACCACAACGAGTCTTGTTCTAGTACACCACACCATAACGTCACTTTCAAAGTTATAGCTCAAATAGGTAAAACCAAGGTATCTTACATGCAAATTTATAGTTTAATAAGCTATAACCTTAATGATATAAACCAAAACCCTAATTAACTAAATAAAACCCTAATCAACAAAACCCTAGCCTCTCCTCTCAAGGGAGGCTACGACAAACCCTACGGCACCTTCCTAGGGCCGTGAGCCCCAAACGAAGGCTAGGGTTCAAATCTTGAACCCTAGTTCGCACCACAACGACAACATAATATTTTAATTAACAATTAGATATACAATTTAAATAAAAACATTAAACATGTATAGTAATGACTACACACGCATCAAATCATATAATCAATCATCATTCATGTTAATAATTCACTTTCTATAAACACAATTAAAGGAAAACTCCTAGTTACCTTTTTAGCGTAAAATCTACGATAAATCCTCTTCTAGAATATAACAATCTTCCTCCGGATTGTCCACGAAGCCTTCACCATCATCATCAACACGTGCCAACAATAATAACGATCCTAATTAATAATCTAGCGCATAAAACTACGAAAAGATGGAAATAAAATATAAAACTTACAACGATTGAAGAATAGATTGGCTAGGATCGATCTAGGAACAAAGATGAATGATTAATGATGAAGAAAAGGGGAAGAAGGGGCACGAAACCCTAGGCGAATGGCTGCCTCCAGACGGCACAAAGGGAGGAAGGAGAAGAGAGAATTAGGTTTAGGGTTTTCAAATAAAAGAAAGGAAAGGAGGCTAGTTTTAGCTTGGTATTTATAGAGAAGTTAATGGGCACTAGGGTTTATTTAGAAAATAAGCCCAATAAGATATAATAAGGAGGATTTGGCCCAACAATGAAGTTATACTAACATTAGGTATAACTTTGACTAATAAAATAATGATTTCCGAGAAATAATTAATTAATTCGAATAAAATAAATAGCGGAAATTCTAGGGTGTTACATGAATTATGTTGGTAAATGTAAATGGGTGAAATTGGATTTGGAGTAAACTTGTGTTTTGTGGGTTTTTTGGACAAAAAAAGTCCCAGCCGGCCTACCGACCGTCGGCCCCCCCAACCGAATGGAATCCCCCTAAAGTGAATGATGATGTTTTTGACGAAAATTGGACAAGGGAAACCCTAGCCGGCCGACCGCCTGGGAGCACCTGTATTGATTCTGGAAGTTTTGAAGTGCCTCGACTGTAATACTTGAAAGTCCATAAACACTAATTAGACTCCTCTAATTAGTTACTAAATTACTTGTTAATTTATTGTTTAATGATCTATGTAACATGCATGAAAATATAAAGACATTAAGTAAAAGAAGAAATTTCCTCACATTGAAAAGAAAATAATTGACCACAATAAGAACTCCTTCTTATTGTTGTACGTTGAGCACAATAAAGGATGATCCTTGAACAATATACAAAGTACAAGACCTCCTCTTAGTTGCACCACGATGAAACAAAATAATCTAACCTTATTATTAACTAGATAGTAAGATAGATATAAAACTACTAATATTATAATATATTACTACACTAGTAATACTTAGTAAATATTAGTATTATGAGAGTTTACTGAGGGGATGAGATTTTAGAGAGATGTGAGAATCAAAACACAACATCAAGTAAGTGAAAAATGAACAACTATTGTCCATTTTATAGCCACTTTGGCCGGCTCTACCAAGCCCCATGTGGCCTCTTATTTTATTAATTTATTCTCATGCAAATAGGTGGAGTGTAGGTAAAGTGAGAATAATTAAAGCATGAAGGTTATGTCACAATCAAACGGAGTATTGTGTAAAATTGAAAAGAACAAAATAATTCCTTTCTTCACATGCCATTTTGATTTTTGATATTTGTCCCACAACAACTTAGAAATCATATGCTTAATTATCTTGTACAATTAAGTGTTAATTTGATCATATAAAAATTATATGACACAAATAAATAAACAATATGTACTTAACTTTTAAGTGATATTATACCATTATATAAATATATAATGGGTTCCACAATGCTTTGTTAATTTATTTTATATTTCCTTGTAAATATAATTAACTAATTACCTCTACCTCAAAATATATGTAAAATCTCAACTAATTTTGTAAAATAACGATTAATTACTAATTTAGATCATATTTAATCATATTAAAATAAGATATAAATTTATTAGTCAATTATTTCATAATGGAAAAATAAACTTAATCGAATTTGAGTTCCAAACTCAATTTCTAATAATTAACTCTCGTACATATTAAATATATGTAATGGACTACTCAACTGTATCATATACAAATAATTAGTTACTATTTGGGTTTCATCCTATAGGTGTGACCGAAAGGGATCAGTTGATCACCGCCGTCATACGACAATAACTTCAAACTCTAGTCAGCCAACCGTTATTGCTTTACATTAATCAACGGACTTATCATATATATATATATATATATATATATAGTCAATAAAATCCCAATTATATTCGTTAATGAGATTTATTATGTGGCGCACTATTGTGGAGGATACCTACTCCAACAATCGCCCACTTGTCTGACACAAGTGTGCGTCACCAATTCTCTTGTCTCTTTATCACATCTCCCACTCAACGCAAGGTGTCTTTCAGGTCGCACTTGCAATTGATTATATCTAGAGTGGTTTTCTCGATATGGAGAGTTACTGTCTGAGCGGAAAATCTACCATAGAGCCCTTTCTGAGCGTGGCCACGCATTTACAGTAACTACTCCTCGAGTGGCCTGAAGATGGTTGTACCCAACGTGGGTGGAAAATTCCTGTTGACTCATCTTCTCGGTATGATGCAGATCACCATAACCCAGTAGATGTCCATCCGCTTTCTTTCACGGCATGACCTAGAACACCAGCCAAAGCCAATCGGAAACTGCAACGACTCAGATACACGGTCGCCAGTCAAAAGAATTGACTCATAGGAATAAGATAGAAGACCCTGCTACGATTAGGCAACAATTAATTGATTTAAGGGTCTCTACAAAGGTTACTGTCCGACAGAATGTCATACAGTCTGTCTATGTAATCGACCAGTCATCTCCGTGACACCATGGTGATGAACTAACCATCGACCGACTTACAATCTAGTCACTTTGAGACATCACCTCATTGAGTGACTAGGGATAAAAAACTAAGTACGTCGTATTCACATGAATACGATCCAACATTGTCTTACAATCTATTCGGATAAACAAAGTATTAAATTTAGCCAAACTAAATAAAAGCGTTTATAATTAAACTCGAACTGTGACAACCCTCGCGAATGCGGAAAATAAAAACATACAAGCATGTGAATTATAAAGCGGAAATACGGCATTTTAAAAACCTTTATACATGCAAGATAGAAAATACGAGGTGTGTCAAATATTACAAACCAAAGTACGAAATATACTACAACAAGAGACGTAGTCTCTCCAAAGGTTAACAAATGTCAAAGTGATTAGCAACTAGCTAAAATAACGTCTAGAGGTGAAACTTGCAGGGACAACGCCCGCTAGCTCACACCCGAACCCAAAATACCACAAGCAAAAAGCCATCCAAGCAAGCAACCTGTTCATCCATGAAAAACATGAACGCTACAATCAGTGGGGAGTAACTCCGGGTTCTCCCAACCATATCACATTAAACGTACATAGAAGGAAATACAAAAGTAAAATCAGGCATATATAGATATACATGTGAAATACGATAAGGATAGATAGGCAAATCAATATATAATGATAAGAGCATATGAAGTACAAACCGTAACCATCATGCTGTTGATAGACTCGGGGAAGACACCCTTAGGCAACTATATACTCACTAGTGCTTACATCTCACCGTTAGCGGCATATACTTGATAAGATAGAAACTCGACATATAAACCACGTCAATCATCTAATTCATGTAAGTGTTCAAATCAATGTTCACATATAATTCAACTTACAAACAACCGTCCGATCATACAAATATAACAACATATTCTCTCACGGTAAATGACACGCACTAGCATAATGTACAATAGCAAGACAAGCCAATGGAAGCTCACGGAATAAGACATTTTCCGGAACCGTATACGATAAGACGTTTCGTATACTCATGACCTAGACAAACAAGTTCACGGGATAAGACGTTTCCCGGAAACATGTACGATAAGACGTTTCGTACACACAAGACTCTAATCCTCTCGGTAGGACGACGATAATAATACGGTCCTAGTCTAAACCTGGCCAGACTCTCGGAATAAGACATGTTCCGATTCGACAGGTGGTAAGACGTTCCACATCCAAGACTCGATCAATCATAGACGCCGAGTACCCCAAATTCGGTCAACCTTCACGAAAGAGGCAGAAAGAGATCTATAGTCAAAAGTCAAGCTAGTACGCTACATGCAATGACACCACCTCG
The DNA here is from genome assembly GCA_022085475.1 of Heliosperma pusillum. Taxonomy (NCBI): domain Eukaryota; kingdom Viridiplantae; phylum Streptophyta; class Magnoliopsida; order Caryophyllales; family Caryophyllaceae; genus Heliosperma; species Heliosperma pusillum. The sequence goes on along the minus strand of JAIUZE010008925.1, from coordinate 40,196 downwards.
CAAAGATACAACATTTGACGGCCAGGTCGATCAACGCATTGCGTTCACCTCCTAACAACGTCGTCATATTCCCCACTAAAACATGCATACAAGCATCAAGGATACACCCCATCGCTCCGACATTCCAGTCTAACGAGTATAAGGGTGTAGCCGGGAAATTAGAGTACAAAGCACATAGGAAATTTGTGCTCAAACCGTAACATGTGTAAAAACCGACTCAAGTGGGACATACCAAAAACCGTCACAAAACATGAGAATAGGGAATCATATAAGTTTAAATATGATAAACACGAGTTAATACATGATACATAAGCATTAGAACAAGTTTATGAAGCATAATGAACAAAAACATAGATCACCTCTCCAAAACAACGTTGTTTGGAAACAAACGAAAACAAGGGTCTACTTCAAACGGTGATAACTAGAGTTCTAGACATGCAAATGCAGAAATTCAAAAAGGAGGTGATATCTTATCCTCTTACGGTTCCAACGGGATGTCACACGCCCAAAACAAGCAAGTAACGAAGGAGATATGATCATATTACGAAAAGGGGTCAGTGCAGGAAAATTGCAGTCGGCAGCGAGTGACGCAGCCTACGTCACCACGACGCAGCCTACGTCCTATTCGGACAAGTACGAGTCACACAAATCTCCACAATTTCACTAAGGCATAACACAAATATCATCTATCATCACAAATCATCAATTCTCATATCAATTATCAACTAACAACAACCATCATCAACAACACAATTCCTAAAATTACTAATCATATTCTAAATACGATTTCTAACATGGAAAACACATTAAAACACGTAAATGATATCGAGTAACCCTTCACCGTTACCTTTTCGCGTCCTTAAACGGTTTCTAAACCTTCCTAATCTCCACCTACATACAATTAGATAATAAAAGATGAATATCATTCACCTTGAGAAAGACGGATAATTTAAAAAGCGAGAAAGACGGTAATTTTATTACCAATACGAATAGAGGAAGCTAAGAGGGAAAGAATAAGACGAACCTAGATGAATTTGAGCAAGAAATGAAAGCGTAGCGATGATTCGAAGATGGATCAATTATGGAGGCTAGGGATTTGGGGTTTACTTAGTGAGGAAGAAGAAGAAGATTGAATGAGGGTGTTAGGGTTGTGAGGGAGTATATGAAGAGTAAGTGGAAAAGTCAAGGAAAAGTCAATAAAGTCAAAGACGGCTCAAGACGGGTTTTACATGAAATCTCGCGGAAATTCCAAATACGAACTCGGAAATTCTAAATTTGACTCGGAAAATTAAAATTACGATTAAAACTAAATTTCGCTGAAAAGTAACCGTAAAATATTTTCACTATAAAAATAGGGTACATTTGCGGGTGTTACACGAACAATGAATACAATTATCATATATGAACTAATTAATACAACATTTAATTATTACATATTACATAATCTAAAATAATTCTGGTACTCGTCTCAATCCCATTGTGACCTCATGACCATCATGCTTAGCCTTTGATAAAGGCTTGGTTAAAGGAACAACAATGTTATCATCTGTCCCAAACTTACAAATGTTCATTTAATTTCTATCCACGTAATCTCTAATTACATGATATTTTCTAAGTACATGTCTAGACATATTACTAGACTTGGGCTCTTTTGCTTGTAAGATAGCCCCACTGTTATCACAATATATTATGATAAGATCTTTGGCAGAAGGGACTACTTCTAGTCCTTCGAAAAAATTGCCGAATCCACACAGCTTCCTTTGCAGCTTCACACGCGTCAAGGTACTCTGCTACTGTTGTAGAATCCGCTGTAACGCTTTGCTTAAAACTCTTCCAGCAAACAGCTCCTCCATTCATCATATAAACATAGCCGGATTGAGATTTCATATCATCCCTATCTGTCTGGAAACTGGCGTCCGTGTAACCCTTTACACGCAACTCAGACTCGCCTCCAAACACTAAGAACGAATCCTTAGTCATTCTCAAGTACTTAAGATTGTTCTTCACGGCAATCAAGTGACTCTCACCTGGATTGGCTTGGTAACTGTTGGAGTAAGTGTTCTCAACAATAGTGCGATCACATAATTAAATCTCAATAATAAGAATACAAAGGGATGATGAATATTATAGTCAATTAGTCAACATAAATCGGTAACGATTGGCTCAATTGAGTTTGACGTTACTGTCGTATGACGGTGGTGATCAGTTGATCCCTTGAGGTCACACCTAAAGGACAATCCCCAAATCATGTACATTAATTAATTGTATAGCGATACAGATTAATTAATCCCTTAATTTGAACAGATTTAAAGTGAGAATTATATCTTATTGTAATATGATTAAATAAGATTCATTTTAGTAATTTAATTGTTATATTAGTAAGAATGCATTATGTTTGTGAAACATTTGAGATAAGTGAAATTGGTCGATTATAATTACAAACTGTTGTAGATTATATTAACCAAATATGAGATTACCCATTTTATTTACATGTAATTATAAAACGTGACTTAAAATGTTAAGTCTAATTTATTTGTTATGAAATTGCATTTAAATTAGTTAAATGTACATTTATAAGCCTAATTACATGTTACATGTCACATGTCACATATGTGACAAATGACAAATTACAAAAATAAAATGGACACCCATTTTATGACATTAAACGGGTTGGGGGAGTATAGGGTAGGATTTAGGTAATTATAATTGTTCTAATTAAGAATTAAACAAAATGATTACCTACCTAAACCTAGCCTTAAGTCTATTGCTTGTTAAGAATAAAAGCAAAAGGCACACCCTTCCCCATGGGGGCTATGACCGGCCAACTAAGGCCATAAGAGGAGTGTTTTTCCTTTTGTGGTATTCACTTGATAACATACTAGCTTAGGACCCGTGCAAGTTGCACGGGGATGTGTAAAGTATTTTGAAATACTGTCAAATTATGATGCTCATAATTATTTATTTCAAACTGTTATAGGTGGAAGAGAAAATAAGGGTAATATTTCGCTTGAAAGGTTGAAAAATAACATTAATCACTTCAATTTTACCCCAATTTTTTGAAAATACTTGCGGTTTTTTTTTTTTGGGATTTTAAGCCTAATATCGCCATGGTAAGTCTTTAATAATGTAATAGCTATATTTAGAAATAAAATAATTTTATTTTGTAATGTAACCTCAAAATGTTTAGTCTAGATTTGAGTCACTTCTCAAACACTACAATTTGCCCGAATAGAACTCAAGTAAATGAATAATGAAAACCCATAGAAATTTTTTTATTATGTCTCTAGTGTTATATTTTTAATGACAATTCATATTCGGAAGAGGGGTGAAATGTTTCTCGGATGAAATTAGATGGTTTTTTTATTTCTTAAGGTATGATTTTCTCTCCTTAATATTTTTCTCTTTTTCAAAATTACTTTCTTAGCTATATTGTTATATAAAAAGAATTTGTTAAGTTGCATTGGCATGTCTGACCTTATAGTGATGACCGTTACTTGATTTGTCCATCCAAATTATGTTTAAGATGAGTTTATCCATTTTAAATTTAAAACGTGTTAAATATGTATGATAGATAAGACAAAATCAAAATGTCTAAATATTACCATGTAAGTGGTATGTCAATAGCCCGTTTTAATTTTAAGACAGATATCCGTCGTACCATACACTAATTGTTCATCCAATTAGCTTCATCTCTAAGGCGTATGCTTGATAGTCTTCTTTTATAAGGCCACACTATGAGTATGCTATATGACTTTGTCTCCATCTTCTCATGATCTAGGTAATTTTGTCTTATCGTTTCTTTTTCAGTTTTATAAATTTTTTTGGTGCATAGTTTTATAAATAAGATGCACATTAAGTCATTAGTATTAATGACACGGAGTATAAAAAACATCACGTATGGAATATAGAGTTGGACCAGTTGGTGGAATGTATTCATCCGGTTGTTAACCTAGAATTTATATACAATCATAATCATAATCATAATCATAATCATAGACAAATTGAGGCAATGTTTAGTATTCATGACCAATTCTATATGAAATAACCTATATGGTGACAAAATTTAAATTAATTTTAAAAAGGAAAAGGAAATATATCATCAAAATTTTGGAAAAAAGGAAAGTATTTAATCCTTTCACACATAAGATTTAAGGGTAGCATGAGAAACTTCTTAACCAAATCAAACCCGATAGTTGGCCGTATCGACCCCAAGTTTGCAATGTTTTGTTAAATCGCTTAAAAAAAAATATAATGACTCGAAATCCTAAAGTAATAATGTAATAAACGGGATGTCCTACAACACAACATTAAGAATATATTAGTCAAATATTGTCAAGGATAATAAAAGACTGGAATATAATGCGGATAAAATAAATATAAACGTAGCTGATAAAAAGCTACTCTAACTTACGATGGGATGACTCGTTGCAAGCTTGAGACGGGACAAGTCCCCTTCACGAAGAGCAAGTGGGGCCTCCGGGGGCTTGACCTGCTTTAAGCTTGCGACAGGTCTCCCGGTCGCAAAAAACGAATTTGTGGCTGATAAAATACCTTGAATATATGAAGCAAGTAAAAGCGATTAACAATTTCCTTATGGACTACAAATGATAGTTTCAAAGGTAAAGCCAGAAGAAGTATGAAGCAATGGTAGTTAAAAATAGGGCTTGTTATAAGGCATGAGAAAAATACGAAAGGAATAAAATGGTGATTGAAATATGAGATACATTTAAAATGCGATGAAACCTATAGTTTACTAATCAAGTCACAAAAAAGGTCAATAAGTTGTATAATATACATTAACTCACAAAACATTCGTCAAATTGGGCGCACACACATTTCGTCAATACAAAATATATACAAATCATAGTTAGAACAACCATTTATGAAGGAGTAGAAAATTAAAATGGATGAAGGATCGAAAATTTAATAACAATATTGTATTACATATATATGGAGATTAAAAAACAATTGCCTCCATGTAATTTTCAGAATGAAACATATGAAATTTCTTGGAATCACTCCATGCTATATAAAAAGTAGGAGGAGAAGGTGATCGTTAGACAAAGAAAATGGCTCAAAATGATGGAGATAAGTGTGAATAAGGAATGTGATTCAAAACTATAGAGGATGTTGGAAGAGGCGGCCGTAGAAGAGTAAATGATATGGTATATAAATTGTAAAAGTATACTACATATTTAGGGTTAAAGTGAGCGGGAAAAAATTCGCTGTGAGATAGACATGTGTCATAGGATGATGTCAGCGGTTCTTCTTTTATAGTTATTAAATAGATTCAAAACATATGCTTAACTCTCTAGAAATTTACTACTCTCACACTAAGAACAACTTGAGAAGTTTTTCTAAGACTTGAGTTCTTAAATTTCTAATAAAATTACTAAGGTAGTAATAAGAGTTATTAGAAATTATATAAGGGGTTCTATTATATTACATATAGTAATAATATAGTAGAGTTTTGGGTATTGTCTTGGTGCAACAAAAGGAGAGTTCTTACACTAAGGACTTGGAGATTCATTCCAAATATTTTAAGCTCCAGAACAAGATTAGGAAGGTGTCCTAATCTTGTGCCCAAAATCCTTTAAATCAATGTAAGGAAATGGTTTATTCTTATATTTGTTTTTATATGTTATGCATGCATAAGATTTATTTAGCTTAAGAGTAAACTAAATGTATAATGATATTAGAAATGTCTAATATTAAGTTGAAGAAACTTACAAGCGGTATCAAGAGCCAAGGTTGTTGCATGCATAATCGATTTTTAGTTTTTTCGAGTTATTGTAACTTAAAGAAAACTAGTAATTTGTGTTTTATGAGATAAAATCACAAAGTTATTTTCATGTCAATATATTCTGTTCCTAATGTGATTTTAGGTCATTTTGATGATTTATGGAAATTTATAGTGCTCAAATATGATTTTTAGTTTTTTTATTACATTTTAATGAGTAAAATGATGTTTAAAATGCTAAAAATAGTTAGACTTATCTTCTAACCTTGAAATGTTTTACAGAATATCACACATGCATTTTACTTACTGTATGTAAACTTTCGTGTGAAGTGGACGTATTTCGTATGATTTATGATTTTTATATGATAAAATGAAATAAATAAAGGTCAAATTGTTAAAAATACTTTCGCTTTGAATTGACCATGACATTTTAGTATGTTGTCACATGCAAGTTTTACTGTTATACCGAAAATGTGAGACTTATGTGATTTGTCTAGCATGATTTTGGAATTTTTGATGTAAAAATGGTATAAATAGTGACTTATTTAGCAAATATAGCTAAATTAATTTTCATGTCAAAAGAAAATTGTTCTTGGTTGCATAAATGTCCCACATTTCAGATCTAAAGTTGAAAATTTAATATGATTAATTTTTGCATGCTTTATGTATGTTATTTAATAAAACTGATAAAGCGCAACCAATTTTTCTCAAAAATGATTCGAAATTTTTAAACCATGATTTTTGACATTATGAGTGTCATGTAAATGTTCCTGAATGTACAAAAATTTAAAATTCAAAATTCAAAATTATTGTAATTAAATTTGGATTTATTTGATTAAAATATGATTTTAAAGTCTAAATATGAGCAATTATACAAAAACAAGTTGAATTATTGTCAAAAATTTAGTGATGACTAATTTTTGAGGCCTAAATGAGTTGGGATAAATAACTTGGACTTAAATATGATTTAATTATTGTTTGGTGATTTTAAAGTGTTATTATCACGCATTTCCGTAAAACCGGGTTATATTCGATATAAACCGTTAAATAGGGCGATTTATAATTTGGAATTATGTAATTTATTCCTTGTATGGCCTTAGTTTTAATCGATATTGCCCGAAATGTAAGGGAATATTGATTCGGTTGTATTTTAATGTGATCTCGTATCACTTTTATTGTATTATTTTATTTTACAAATGTATAATAGAAAATTATTTTAATTTTATTATATATTTTGTAACTAATTGTAAAACCGGAGTTTCCCAAAGACGGTGCCATTCGGAAAGGAGTTCCGAGAGAGAGACGATGACCTTGGGAAGCGTGCTTATGAAGTTCAAGGGACCAAAGGAGTTGGTTTCCGAATTTGTAATAGATTATATGATTTTCTATTCTAGGAAAGGCCATACTAGGAGTTTTACTTTTATGCTTGCATTTTATTTAATATGTTTGCATGCATTGCCAAATCGCCATAACATGACATGCATAGTTTATCGAGTATTCGACCGTGTCAATTAAAATTATCGTTAATTCATCGATTTAGTTCACTTAAACGAGATAGATAATAAATTGACATGACCTCTCATAATAATTAATTGAGATTAAGCCTTACTAAATGTAGAACCCATGAATCCCAATTTCGCAAGAAAGTAGGCTCGGCTTACCAGGGTGCTAAACTTCTTACGTTGTGTAAGTGGGGTAATAAATATTATTATTTCGAAATTTGAATTGAGCTCAACGGAAGTATTCGCGACCGTAGCCGCATGTGTTCCGGGCTTAAGATAAATATTAAAGTAATATTATCGACCGAGAGTTCAAATATAGAATCGATTAAAGAGTTAATCCACCGAATTATGTTAATAAGGGATGAATCGACTTACCGTGCCCAAGTTGATATGAATTTCGATCTCGGAATCATTTATAATAGTTGGGTAGAGGTCACTATTTAAATGCTAAACTTGTTTAAAATGTTTACAAGTATTTAAAACGGTAAATGTTAACATTTCCTTTATGTCTAATTTTTGTAGTCAATATTATTTATTCGCAATGGCAACTCCAAATACCAAAGCTCCAACTCTCACAAATGTTTCATGGCTTCGATCCTTTATGGATCGATGCCAGTTAGAAAAGAATGGCGCAAACTTTGCCGATCGGGATGCGCAACTGCGCTTGGCCGCGGAAGGTGACGACAAGCTTCGTTACCTTACCGAAGCCTCTACCAAAATACCTAATGAAAGGTCAACCACCGCCGCAAGGCGAGCCTATGAGGCTTACCAAAAGGAAGCCGCCGCGATCAAATTTTTTTTGATCTTCTCTATGGAGGCCGATCTCCAAAGGAGTGCCATAAAGATGAGCACGGCTTATGAGATCTATGCCAAGCTTGTGACCATGTTTTCTCAAGCTCCTAGAATCATTCAATATGAAATGGCATCCGCGTTTTTCGACATGAATCTGAAAGAGGGCCAAAGTGTTAGGCCTCATGTACTCAAATTGATTGAGCATGTCGAGACTCTTAAAGTGCAAGGGGTTGATAGTCCCGAACAACTCGTAATTGACCGTGTACTACATTCCTTGGGGAGAATCAAGGCATATGTGCAGTTTAGGGTAAACTACAATATGCAAAATATGTAAACCTCTCTTCACGAGTTGCACAAAATACTTGTGCAAGCGGAGAGAGACATGGGGCTAAATGTTAGCACCACCAAGGATTTACATCACATCAATAACAAAAGTAAGGGGAAGTTCAAAAGGGGTGCAAGCAAGGGAAAGAAGCCCTCCACCTACAAAGGCAAAGGAAAAGGTATTGAGAATAGCTCACCCAAGCCTAAGAAAGGTGCCTCATACGAGGACAAGTGTCATTACTGTAATGGCGTAGGGCATTGGAAAAGGAATTACTCAATGTATCTAGGAGACATCAAAGCCGGAAAAATTGTTTCCGTTGGTAAATTATCATCCTTATCTTTTATGTTATGATCTCAACTTTGGTATATAGATACAATTTGTGATTCTTACCCTTTTTAATTGGAATTAGGGCACCCAAGCAAGGACAAGGTCAAGGACAAGAAAGCCTAAAGATGTTCTTCAAGGGAAGCTAAGGTAGCCGCCCATGGATGAAGACATAAGGAAGCTTGGACTCATTTTCTGTTGTCTTCTTTATTGGGTTGTATTTTGTGACGTCGTTTTAGAAACTCTTTATTTCCTTGTTCGACAATGGAAATTTGTTTATTTCCTTTTATTAACATTTGGTTGTAATTGGATATTAGTGACTTGGTTTTCAACCCAAGTCACTCGGTTTATGGAAACCTTTTCATTCTAAAACTTGTCATTATACTCTACTTGAACTAATAACATAAATTATATCGACTCAAATTGATCATATAAGTATTATGATGATTCGATCATTATAATAAAAGGCTATGAATTCGATTCTCACTTTGAAAGATCAATTACTAAGTTGAAATTGAGTTATTGAACTCAAAATAGGGATTCTACCAAACCAATTGGCCATACCACTTATAAAGAAAGTAAATGACATGAATATGAGTTCACCTCTTTAGCCCTTATAGAAATAGTCTATGTTGAAGCTAAGATTCGATGTCTTTACAAAGAAGTCTTTAGTAGATCACTTAAGGTCATGTTGTAATACTTCTACCTCCCTCACGAGTATGAGTAGAAAATTGTTTGTGGCTCATAAGGCTATCTTTGAAGAAAATAGTTGTCTTTTTCTAAAGATAGAGTGGGAGAAAATAAGCCACAACGAAAACTTAGTTAGGAACTAGTGAGGAAACCAAAAGAAAATGTTCTTAGGTTAGACTCATGACTAGTAAGGAAACCAAAAGAAAGCGTTCGTAGGTGAATCCTTAGACTAGTGAGGAGACAAAAAGAAAATGTTCTTGAAATAATAAGATTATGTGAAGTGGAAGTACCTAGAAATTTTAAAATTTGATTTTCTAACATAAGAGACTTATGAAACTAAATTGAATCTATGCAAAGAAAATGTTTTATTTGGAGTTGTCCAAATTGTAGTTGCATGGATAGACATGTAGATGTCTTCAAAAGCCAAGTTAATGCGTAACTATGCTTAGATCCAAATCATCAATGAAATACCTCATAATAGGTGTGTACAAGATACACATCAAAACCACATGTCCGAATAGGGATTTGGTATAGGATGTGTACATGACACAAGCCTATGGCATGTATCTACCTAGAGGTTATGATGATCTTTTCTATTATAAGATATAAGAAGTTTTCAATCGAATTGTCGAAATGTCATGTATAGACATGATGTTAAGTGGGAGTTAAAGTCATGTAAAGACATGAAATCCAGTGAGAGAAATTGTTTTCCACGTGAATAACGTTTCATTCATTAAGAGTGACATATTCATATTACCATTTTTAAAGGAGTGGTTGGATTTTAATGTTTGTTGAAAGAGGGCAACATGTATACTAAAATCAAAAGCTATTGTGGAATAGAAGATTTTAGCTTGGCATTTACAAGGTATCTTATATCGATAAGATCCTTAATCTATTCAACAAGTTAAATAGGTTATTTATGTTGATAAAAGTGGGATCACGATGAGAGGGTCATAGTCATCCACTTAACCTAAGAGTTGTTCATCACATGAGACCAATCATGGATGCCATTACATAAATGTACCTAAATATATTATATGCTGGGAGCATGACAAGCCTAAAACAAATTAATCCACATGAGAGTCATTGGATAGCCTACAAGAACATCCGTAGAGTTCTCGAGGAGAACTAGGGATACACTCTTATGTTTGGTAGAGAAAATTTGGATATGTGGTAAAAGTTACACAACCCAAATTCCCAAACTTATAAAAGGATTTATCGAAATCCTAGGCATACTTTTGTTATATATGAAGTGAATAACTAAAAGGATGATTGAAGAGTCAATCATTATAAATTCTACAAATAGAGACCTAGTACATTATGATGAGGATAAGGTGGCATACAAGGAGCTAATGGTAGATCCTTACACCTAAATACCTATCAGTTATCATGATAACTAGTGGGAGCATCTTTCAAGTTAAAGAACCCAACACTAGATACAGATCTAGACATGTACGTAGATGAATTCATGTTATTAGGAATAACGTTGGATGGAAGGAAAAATCAATTCACAAGGTTGGAATAAATGAATATATGGTATATTCATTACCCAAGCCCTTATTGCATTTAACAAGATCGTCATGAATTGTCATGGACGAAATAAACTTTAGATTATAAGATATGAAGCAATAATATTGTGTTGATTGTTCATATATGATAATCACATTTATCGTTTGCGTTTCTAAAACTCGTTTTGTGCCTTGTTATATCCAAATGGATTGTAGAGACAATTTTTGGACTCCATTAAAGTGGACTGGATTAACATAGCATTGGCCCCTAGTTGCTTATATGAGGTGACGTCTCCAAGTGACTAGCATGTGATGCGATTGATGTCAAGTTCAAAGTGCCATTGGGTCATAAGGGATGACCAGTCGATTACATAGACAGACTGTAAGGGACAATCTGTCGGGCAGTGACCGCTTATAAAGTTCCGGCAACTCTTGTAGCCTAGTCGTGGAAAGAGCTACTATAGTATTCTTTTTGAGTCAATTCTTTGACTAAAGACTGTTCGCCTAAGGTGGCACAGTTTCCGAATGACTTTGATTTATGTTATACGACCTTCGTAACTGGGGTCAAATGAGCATCTTTTGGGCTATGATGAGCTGTGGCTATTCGAAGGGAATAGTGCGATAGGAATTGTCCACCCCTTGTCAGGGTTGTTTTAAATCTCAAGGCCACTCGAGGAGGAGTAAGCTGAAAATACGTGGCCACGCTCGGAAGGTATCTATGGTAGATAATTCCGGTCAGACAGTTACTCTCCAGATCGAGGAAACCACTCTTGATATGATCAAATGCAAGTACGACCTGCAAGACACCTTGCATTGAGTGGGAGATAGTAATAGGACAAGAGAATTGGTGACGCACACTTGTCTCGGACAAGTGGGAGATTGTTGGAGTAAGTGTCCTCAACAATAGTGCGATCACATAATTAAAGCTCAATAATAAGAATACAAAGGGATGATGAATATTATAGTCAACTGGTCAACATAAATCGGTAACGATTGGCTCAATTGAGTTTGACGTTACTGTCGTATGACGGTGGTGATCAGTTGATCCCTTGAGGTCACACCTAAAGGACAATCCCCAAATCATGTACATTAATTAATTGTATAGCGATACAGATTAATTAATCCCTTAATTTGAACAGTTTTAAAGTGAGAATTATATCTTATTGTAATATGATTAAATAAGATTCATTTTAGTAATTTAAATGTTATATTACTAAGAATGCATTATGTTTGTGAAACATTTGAGATAAGTGAAATTGGTCGATTATAATTACAAACTGTTCTTGATTATATTAACCAAATATGAGATTACCCATTTTATTTACATGTAATTATAAAATGTGACTTAAAATGGTAAGTCTAATTTATTTGTTATGAAATTGCATTTAAATTAGTTAAATGTACATTTATAAGCCTAATTACATGTTACATGTCACATTTCACATATGTGACAAACTAATTACAAAAATAAAATGGACACCCATTTTATGAGATAAAATCGGTTGGGGAGTATAGGGTAGGATTTAGGTATTTATAATTGTTCTAATTAAGAATTAAACAAAATGATTACCTACCTAAACCTAGCCTTAAGTCTATTGCTTTGTTAAGAACAAAAGCAAAAGGCACACCCTTCCCCATGGGGGCTATGGCCGTCCAACTAAGGCCATAAGAGGAGTGTTTTTCCTCTTTTGGTATTCACTTGATAACATATTCAAAACATATACTTATCTCTCTAAAAATTTACTACTCTCACACTAAGAACAACTTTAGAAGTTTTTCTAACACTTGAGTTCTTAAATATCTAATAAAATTACTAAGGTAGTAATAAGAGTTATTAGAAATTATATAAGGGCTTCTATTATATTACACATAGTAATAATATAGGAGAGTTTTGGGTATTGACTTGGTGCAACAAAAGGAGAGTTCTTACACTAAGGACTTGGAGATTCATTCCAAATATTTTAAGCTCAAGAACAAGATTAGGAAGGTGTCCTAATCTTGTGCCCAAAATCCTTTAAATAGATGTAAGGAAATGGTTTCTTCTTATATTTGTTTTTATATGTTATGCATGCATAAGATCTATTTAGTTTAAGAGTAAACTAAATGTATAATGAAATTAGAAATGTCTAATATTGAGTTTAAGAAACTTACAGTAACGGCTTATCATGCTCAAAGCATATGCAACATCGGGAAGAGTGCACATCCTAGCATACATGATTGATCCAACAGTGGATGTGTAAGTGATCAATTTCATGCGTTTAATCTCCTCAGGTTTGGTAGGGCACTCTGACTTGCTCAAAGTGATCCCACAACCCATAGGAAGAAAGCCTCTTTTAGAGTATTTTATGTTGAACCGATCAAGAATTTTATCAATATAAGTTTCTTGACTTAATGCTAGTATACTTCTACATCTATCCCTATAGATCTGGATCCCTAAGATTCGCTGGACCTCTCCTAAGGCTTTCATTTGGAAATGAATCTCAAGCCACTCCTTCACAGAAGTGAGCATTGGCATATCATTCCCAATAAGTAGTATGCCATCTACATACAAGACTAGAATAGTTACTTTACTCCCACTAAACTTCATGTATAAACATGGTTCCTCAACACTTAGAGTGAAAGCATTTTGTTTAATTACATGATCAAAACGATGATTCCAACTCCTGGATGCTTGTTTAAGACCATAGATGGATCTCTTAAGTTTGCACACCTTCTTAGGGTTTGATGGATCCACAAAACCTTCAGGTTGTGTCATGTACACTGCCTCTTCTAGAATCCCATTCAAGAAGGCGGTTTTAACATCCATTTGCCAAATCTCATAATTATGAAATGCGACAACCGCTAAGATAATCCTTATGGACCAAAGCATGGCGACCGGGGCAAAGGTTTTGTAGCAGGAGCTCACCCAAGGGGCCTTGATGATCAATCCACAAACAAGACAAGCCTGACCCCAAGGACCCCTCAGATGGAAGCTCGAGTTACAAGGTCTAAACAACAAGCTATGTCAAGCCAAGATCAAGCCAGGCCAGGCCACACCAGTGAGGAAGACAGTCCAGGGCTCAGCAAGCCACGCCAAGCCCCAACACAACCTACATTACCCACACAAGACAGAGACAAAGACATTCAGGACCAGGCAGACCAATCAACAAACCCTGCACCAAGGAGATACACCAGGGCATCCCAACCACCCCCACCATGGCCTACCATCAAGCCAACCCCCCCAAGCTACAAGTTTGTCCAGGAGAACCCCTTTTGAAGTCTAGCAAAAACTCATGAAACAGACACCCCAAGCTAGAGTCCCGAAAACAATTAAAACAGGGAAGGTACAAGTCAGATTATGGTTTCCTTTGCTTAAGTCAACTTGTCCTCGTCCAAGGCAGCTCTTATCTAAGTTCTAATAAGGGTAGAGAGTCCCAAGGAGCAGCAACACACCCAGGCAAGGCAGCAAGACAACAAGGACAACATATTTCCATTTCAGGAAAACTCCAAAACTGCTTTATTTGCTTTTTGTTCAGTCTGTTTTTTGTGTCTTGTGCCTGTATTTTATAGTTGTTGAACTCGTCCTATTGTGAGGCTCTTAATTAGTGTCAGTAGTATTAGTTTGAGTCCTAAGTTGGCCCTTAGATGATCTGTACATCCAATGGCTCACAAGATATCAACCTCCCTATATAAGGAGGTCTTTGTATGTTGTTTCAGTTAGACTTTATGAATGAATTTAACATTGAGAAATCCCTCAAATCTTTCAAACTTGTGTTAAGGGATGTAGTTTGAGTCAAGCCTGATACATCTATAAGGTGTCTGATCAGTGTCTTGCTTTGTAAGTCAAATCCAATCTGTGCTTTGTTGTGATTAGCTTGCTTGCTGTTGAGGCTAAGTTTGGAGTGTTTGTGCTTTGCTGTAACACTTGAAACCTGTCTCTAAACTAGTCTTTGAGTCCCTTCTCTTGTGCTTTGCTGTAGGGGAGCTTCTCTAAGTCATATCCTTTAAATTTCAGCTGATATAAGTCACTCTCTCTAAAACAGCCTCCATTTCTATTTGAGTTGTTTTCAGTTTAAGTAGACTTAACTAAACTTCCCTTAAACTCATAAGTCATAGTAGTTTACACTCCAAATTTGTTATCAGAGCTTTGGTGGAGAGTCTTAGTGAGTTCATTTCCCTAACTACATTTAAAAACACAAAAATAGCCCAATGAGTGAAGAGAGACTGGTAGGAGTAGAAGCAAGGATGGAGGATCTGGCTGGGATTGTAACCACCCTAACCAGAACCCTGGACCAGATAATAGGCAACCATTTGCTTGCTGGAGGAAGAGGCAGAGGACGTGGAAGAGGCCAAGGAGGAGGCAGAGGAAGGCCACCTGATGATGAAGAGTATCCAGACTCAGATGACTCAACAAGAAGCAGAGCTTCCATCCACAGGCACATAGACAAGCATCTTAAGGTAGATATCCCTGAGTTTTCTGGTAGTCTTAATCCTGATGATTTGTTAGAATGGCTAAGAGAAGTAGAAAGGATCTTTGAGTACAAAGGATATAATGATTCTAAGTCTTTTAAAGTAGCCATCCTTAAACTGAAAGGGTATGCTTCCCTTTGGTATGAAACCATGAAAGGGTTAAGGGCTAGGGAAGGGAAAGAACCCATCAAGTCTTGGACTAAACTGAAAAAGAAACTACTAGACAAGTTTGTTGCTAAGGATTACACCCAGGATCTGTTTATCAAATTGTCTAAGTTGAAACAAGGAGACAAACCTGTTGAATCTTATCTGAGAGAGTTTGAACAACTCACCTTACAGTGTGATATAAATGAGAAATCTGAGCAAAGGATTGCTAGGTACTTAGAGGGTCTAGATAAGAACATTGCCAACAAGGTTAGGATGCAACCTCTGTGGTCATTTGATGATGTGGTCAACTTATCCCTGCGAATTGAAAAGATAGGGAAGACTAAGCCTGTTACACCAAAACCTGTTAGACCTTTTCAAACCAGACCTTATAGTGGGTTGAGAACCATGGATACCCCTAAGACAGCACCCCCACCTACCTTAGACAAGGGAAAGGGCATCATGGGTCAAAAGCCAAGCACTTCATTGACTGAGAACAGAATTAGGTGCTTCCAATGTCAAGGCTATGGACATTTCAGGAAGGATTGCCCTTCTAAGAAGACCTTAACTATAATGGAGGTTGAGGCTTGGGAGAAAGAAGGTCTAGTTGAGTATGAAAGGGATGAGCCTGAGGTTGAAGAAGTGGTGAGTGAGGAAGAAGAGTCTAGTCAGGAGGCAATAGTGGCACTCCCTGACACAGGCCACAGCTTAGTCCTATGGAGAGTAATGCATTCACAACAGATACCTTTGGAGGAGGATCAAAGGTCCCTCATTTTCAGAAGCAGATGTACCATACAAGGGAGGGTTTGTAACCTTATTATAGATAGAGGTAGTTGTACCAATGTGGCCTCTGTTACTATGGTTGACAAGCTGAAGTTGAGCACTCAAGAGCACCCTCATCCCTATAAGTTGAGATGGCTGAGTAAGGGAGCAGAGGTTAAGGTGGATAAGCAATGTATGGTCCCATTCTCCATTGGAAGTGTGTACAAAGATGAGGTATTGTGTGATGTGGTTCCAATGGATGCCTGTCACTTGTTATTAGGAAGGCCATGGGAGTTTGATAAAAGCTCCATACACCAAGGAAGAAGCAACACCTATTCCTTCAAGCATGGGAGCAGGAAGGTGACATTAGCCCCCTTACCACCACATCAGAAGAGCTATGGGAGTGCAAGCATGGCTGAAGACTTTAGTGGAGTTGTGTTTATGTCTGAGTCAGTAATGGTCAAAGAGTGTAGTGAAGAGCAACCTATATTAATGCTGCTATCAAAAGAAGTTCAGGAAGAGGAGTCTAAGGTAATCCCTGCAGAAGTTAAGCCCCTCATTGATCAGTTCAAGGAAGTGTTCCCAGAGGAACTTCCTGATGGCTTACCCCCTTTAAGAGGAATTGAACACCAAATAGACCTTGTGCCAGGGTCTGTACTACCTAATAGACCAGCCTATAGATGTGATCCTAAAGCTACACAAGAGCTGCAGAAGCAAGTTGGAGAGTTGATGTGTAAAGGGTTTGTAAGGGAGTCATTAAGCCCTTGTGCTGTGCCTGCATTGTTGGTGCCTAAGAAGGATGGGACTTGGAGCATAGATAGCAAGGCTATCAACAACATCACAGTCAAGTATAGGTTCCCTATACCTAGGCTTGATGACATGTTGGATGAGCTGAGTGGCTCAAGGTTCTTTTCTAAGATTGATTTGAGGCAAGGTTACCATCATTTAAGGATCAGGGAGGGAGATGAGTGGAAGACAGCCTTCAAAACAAAGCATGGCCTTTATGAGTGGCTTGTCATGCCCTTTGGCCTGTCAAATGCCCCAAGTACCTTCATGAGATTAATGACAGAAGTGCTCAGGCCTTGCCTAGGGAGATTTGTGGTGGTATACTTTGATGATATTCTCATCTACAGCAAGAGCAAGGATGATCATTTGAGGCATCTTGAGGCTGTGTTTGAAATACTTAAGGAGAGCAAGCTCTTTGGGAAACTTGAGAAATGAGCTTTCATGACTAAGGAAGTCAAGTTTCTAGGATATGTGGTGTCTGGTAGAGGCATTTCAGTTGATCTAGATAAGATCATTGTTGTCCAGTCTTGGCCTGTCCCTAGGAATATCACAGAAGTAAGAGGGTTCCATGGCTTAGCATCCTTCTACAGAAGATTCATTAAGAATTTCAACACCATTGTAGCACCCCTCACTGAATGCATGAAGAAGGGAGAGTTCACTTGGACTGAGAATGCTTTGCAAGCTTTCAAACACATGAAGAAACTCTTGTGCAGTGCACCTATCCTCAGGTTGCCAGACTTTAACAGCCTATTTGAGGTTGAATGTGATGCAAGTGGAGTGGGGATTGGAGCTGTCCTTATCCAAGAAAAGAAACCTGTAGCTTATTTCAGTGAAAAGCTAAGTGGTGCTAAGCTGAACTATTCTACATATGACAAAGAATTCTATGCTCTTGTCAGAGCTTTAAGGCATTGGAGTCATTACCTGAAGCCCAAGCCTTTTGTCTTACACTCTGATCATAAGGCATTGAAGTACATAGGAGGCCAACATAAGCTCAGTCATAGGCATGCTAAGTGGGTGGAGTTCCTCCAGTCATTCACCTTTTTTAGCAAATACAAAGAGGGCAAACAGAATGTGGTGGCTGATGCATTATCTAGGAGGTACACTCTGCTATCAACTATGGAGCAAAGGGTTCTTGGCTTTGAGTTCATGAAGGACATGTATCAAGAAGATCCAGACTTTGCAGAAGATTTGTTAGCATAGAAAGAGGGAACAAGGACCATTGATTCACCCTACACTTTGCAAAATGGATTCTTGTTCAAAGAAAACAAGCTGTGTGTTCCCAGAGGATCTTATAGGAGTCTATTGATCAATAAGGTACATGGAAGTGGCCTTGGAGGACACTTTGGGGTTCAGAAAACTGTGTACATACTACAAGATCAATTCTACTGGCCTAAGATGATGGGAGAAGTCCAAATAGTGCTCAGAAGGTGTGGAGTTTGTCAAAAGGCCAAGAGTTCTTTTCAAGCAGGACCTTAAACTCCCCTACCAGTCCCATGTAGGGCTTGGGAAGATTTAAGTATTGATTTCATAGTAGCATTACCTAGGACAGCAAGAGGGAACCATTCTATCATGGTGGTTGTGGATAGGTTCAGTAAGATGGCACATTTCATTGCTTGCAAGAAGACTGAGGATGCTGTGAGTGTAGCAGAGCTATACCTTGATGAGGTGGTGCGGTTACATGGAGTCCCAAGGACTATTGTGTCTGACAGAGACACAAAGTTTATGAGCCATTTCTGGAAAACATTGTGGAAGCTGCTTAACACTAGGTTGTTGTTTAGTACCTCCCATCATCCTCAAACAGATGGCCAAACTGAGGTGACCAACAAGACCTTAGGAAGGATCTTGAGGTGTATAGTCAGCAAATCTCTCAAGGATTGGGACTTGAAGTTGGCTCAAGCAGAGTTCTCTTTCAATAGAGCTCCATCAGCAGCCACAGGCCACTCCCCCTTTGAAGTGGTCTATGGTACTAACCCCTTAATGCCTTTGAGTTTGTCTAATGTGTGCAGGTCAGAGATCCACTATGATGCCAAGAAAAGGGTGGAACAAATGCTAAAACTCCATGAATCAGTCAGAAAACAAATTGAGAAAACTAATGATCTATACAAGAAGAATGACAAGGTTCCTAAGACCAAGAAAGATTTTGCACCAGGAGACTTAGTGTGGATCAACTTAAGGAAAGAAAGGTTCCCTTCTAAGAGAAAGAATAAGCTAGAGCCAAGGGCAGATGGTCCTTTTCAAGTCATAGAGAAGATAGGTCCTAATGCCTACAAAATTGATCTACCAGGAGAGTATGCAGTTCATGGAACATTCAATGTTGGGGATCTTAGTCCCTTCTATGAAGACTCTGAGGGAGAGGAAGACACAGGCTTGAGGTCAAGCCCTTTTCAACCTGGGGAGGCTACAGCAGGAGCTCACCCAAGGGGCCTTGATGATCAAGCCACAAACAAGACAAGCCTGACCCCAAGGACCCCTCAGATGGAAGCTCGAGTTACAAGGTCTAAACAACAAGCTATGTCAAGCCAAGATCAAGCCAAGCCACGCCACACCAGTGAGGAAGACAGTCCAGGGCTCAGCAAGCCATGCCAAGCCCCAACACAACCCACATTACCCACACAAGACAGAGATAAAGACATTCAGGACCAGGCAGACCAATCAACAAACCCTGCACCAAGGAGGTACACCAGGGCATCCCAACCACCCCCACCATGGCCTACCATCAAGCCATCCACCCCAAGCTACAAGTTTGTCCAGGACAACCCCTTTTGAAGTCTAGCAAAAACTCATGAAACAGACACCCCAAGCTAGAGTCTAGAAAACAATTAAAACAGGGAAGGTACAAGTCAGATTATGGTTTCCTTTGCTTAAGTCAACTTGTCCTCGTCCAAGGCAGGTCTTATCTAAGTTCTAATAAGGGTAGAGAGTCCCAAGGAGCAGCAACACACCCAGGCAAGGCAGCAAGGCAGCAAGACAACAAGGACAACAGATTTCCATTTCAGGAAAACTCCAAAACTGCTTTATTTGCTTTTTGTTCAGTCTGTTTTTTGTGTCTTGTGCCTGTATTTTATAGTTGTTGAACTCGTCCTATTGTGAGGCTCTTAATTAGTGTCAGTAGTAGTAGTTTGAATCCTAAGTTGGCTCTTGGATGATCTGTACATCCAATGGCTCACAAGATATCAGCCTCCCTATATAAGAAGGTCTTTGTATGTTGTTTCAGTTAGACTTTATGAATGAATTTAACTTTGAGAAATCCCTCAAATCTTTCAAACTTCTGCTAAGGGCTGTAGTTTGAGTCAAGCCCGATACATCTACAAGGTGTCTGATCAGTGTCTTGCTTTGTAAGTCAAGTCAAATCTGTGCTTTGCTGTGATTAGCTTGCTTGCTGTTGAGGCTAAGTTTGGAGTGTTTGTGCTTTGCTGTAACACTTGAAACCTATCTCTAAACTAGTCTTTGAGTCCCTTTTCCTGTGCTTTGCTGTAGGGGAGCTTCTCTAAGTCATATCCTTTAAATTTGAGCTGATATAAGTCACTCTCTCTAAAACAGCCTCCATTTCTATTTGAGTTGTTTTCAGTTTAAGTAGACTTAACAAAACTTCCCTTAAACTCATAAGTCATAGTAGTTTACACTCCAGGTTTCGTCATAGTGAAGACCATGAACTTGGGTGAAACTTTTTGCCACCAATCTAGCTTTGTAAACATCATTATTTTTATCTATGCCGCTTTTGATCTTATAGATACATTTACACTGAAGAGGTCTTACCTCCTTAGGTAAATCAACCACGTCCCATACTTGATTGTCGTACATAGAATCCATTTCGGATTGCATGGCTCCTAGCCATAGCTTTGAGTCGGGACTAGAAATGGCTGCTTTGTAGGTAGTAGGTTCATTACTTTCAAAAAGTAACACATTGTAGTCACCACCTTCCTCTATAATACCAATGTATCTATCAGGTTGATGACTAATTGTGCTTGATCTCCTAGGTTTCGAAGGAATTATGACCGTATTAGACGAAGAGGGAATATTTTCCTCGTTTTCCTGTACGCCCTTTTTGGTTTGTGGCTATTGGACTTCGTCAAGTTCAAATTTTCTCCCACTCTGTCTTTTAGATATAAAATCATTTTCTAAAAAGACTGCATCACGAGACACAAACACTTTGTCCTCGTGTTTATTGTAGAAGTAATAATCACGTGTTTCCCTTGGATATCCTACAAATAGACATTTGTCGGATTTGGGTGCGAGTTTATCGTCATAATTATTCTTAACAAACGCCTCGCATCCCCAAATTCTCATGAACGACAAATAAGGGACTTTCCCTGTCCATATCTCATACGGAGTCTTGTTTACCGCTTTTGTCGGGCTTTGATTTAGTGAGAATATTGCAGATAAGATAGTGAAACCCCAAAAATAATCAGGAAGCTCTTTTAGACTCATCATAGATAGAACCATATCTAATAAAGTTCTATTTCTCCTTTCGGCCACACCATTTAATTGAGGTGTGCTAGGAGGAGTCCATTGTGATACTATACCACAATCCTTTAAGTGTGAATCAAATTCATTGTTCAATTATTCACCACCACGATCGGATCGTAGGGCTTTAATCTTTTTATTCAATTGGTTTTCTACTTCATGTTGAAATTCCTTGAACTTTTCAAAAGCATCACTTTTGTGCCTCATCAAGTAGACATACCCATATCTACTCATGTCGCCAGTAAAAGTAATGAAGTAGTGATAACCACCTCTAACTTGGAGAGTCATTGGGCCGCACACATCCGTATGTATAAGGCCTAATACTTCACTTGCTCGTGTCCCTTTTCCTGTAAAAGGAGCACGAGTCATCTTGCCTAGAAGACAAGATTCGCATACACCATAAGATTCGTAATTCGAGTACTTTAGATGAAACAAGTCTCTTTATGCGTCGTTCATTTATGTGCCCTAAACAACAATGTCAAAGGTATGATTGATTAGGTTCACCTGTTTTAAGCCTCTTGTTTTGTACATGATAGACCTCTTTTGTAATATCTAGAACATAAATACCTCCAACAGAAATGGCCTCGCCATAAACCATTTCATTAAAAGAAAACGTACAACGATTGTTCTTAATCCCAAAAGAAAAACCTTCCATGTCTAACACGGAAATAGAGATAATTTTCTTGGTAAGAGTTGGTACATAATAGCAATTATTAAAATACAACTCTCAACCATTAAGCCAAAGAAGAACATAGGTGCCCACGAAAACTGCGGCTACCTTAGCTCCATTTCCCATGCGCAAGTCCACATCACCCGTGGCTAGCGCTCGCCCGTCCTTCAGCCCATGTACATGATTACAAAGGTGAGAACCACAACCGGTATCAAATTCCCAAGATGATGTACTAGCAAAGTTAATATTTATCATATAGAGCGATACAAGAATTTTACCTGACGTTGTCACACAACCGTCTTTCTTGTCTTTCAAGTATTTGGGGCAATTGCGTTTCCAATGCCCTTTGCCATTACAATAATAGCAATCTGCGTCCGCGTCCTTGAAAAGAGGCTTACCGTTTCCTTTGTCCTTCTTCACTCCAAGGTTCATGTTCTTCAATCGCATTGAAAGAACATCCTTTATTTCACTCCTAATAGCCTCCATGTCCTCTCCGCTTTGCTGAGGAGTGCATGGAGTTCATGGAAACTGTTTTCCATGTTGTTCATGTTGTACTTCACCCTAAAGTGGGTGAACTTTGGTGTGAGTGAATGAAGGATTCTACCTACCCCTAGCTCCTTAGAAATATTGCACACTAGACGCTCTAAGGTGTCGGCATGCTCAACCATTTTGAGCAAATGTCGGCCAACCTATAGGCCCTTTTGGAGCTTAGTCGCAAACCATTTTGTGGCCGCCTCATATTGAAGAATTTTAGGGGCTTGCGAAAACATTGATGTTATCCTTGTGAATATCCCATATGCATTGAGAAATATGAATTGGAGTTTGAGTTTGGGTGAGATGGACCAAATCAAGACATTCTTGACGTCATTGGCAACTTTCAAATAAATGTCATATTCGGCCCGAACCGCCGCGGTCGCCCTTGACCTGGGTTTGGTGGGAGGGGCTTCGATCAAATAGCAAAGCACGTTATCCGATATCGTGGCGCATTTGATCGTTGATTTCCATTCAAAAAATTTACTACCGTCATCTTTTAGGACACATTTGTCAATGACAGACCTCAACCATGAGTCCTTACCCAAGGTTGCGGTGTTCCATGTTGTTGTCATTGTGCGAATATGGATACTACAACAAAAAGAAATATATAAACATTCATTGTTATGATATTTTACTTTTAAAACACTTTAACAAGTTTAGCATTTATATAATGACCCCTCACTAAATTATATAAATGATTCCAAGACCCATCTTTAAATAAAAATAGTCATCGTATGCTACCCTTATATAAAAATGGTATGTCATTACTTGACTAATTCTACCCCTAGAATTTATGGTTGACGGATTTCAACTAAATCCATCTCCTAGTCCCAAGATAACGCTTATCGCGTTGAGTCCAATCCAATTTTGGCTTGTAATCGTATCACCCTACTTACCTGAGGTAAAAAGGGGCCCACGAGCGTGGTAACCCTAATGAACACGGGATTCATAGGTGTTACTAATTGGTAAGTCTAATCTCAATTTTTAAATATGTGCGAGATCTTGTCAATTTAGTCATTAATTCCATATAAGTGAACTAAATCGGTGAACTGTGAATAACGTTGAATTGACAATCATGTCTGACGATTTTGGCATGAGCGGAAATAAAGCAAGCAAACAAGCAACGAGAAAATCCTAATATGGCCACCTAGCTAATCAAATTAACTAGATAATTACAAATTCGAAAACCAGCTCCTTGGTCCCTTACCTCTTCACTTGGAACGCCTTCCAAAAATGGCACCGTCTTGAGGGAGTCACCGGTCTTCATAATAAATAATTACAAATATACAAATTCCTATTATACATTTGTTCTATAAAAGAAAACTATTAATTATTACAAACTGGCGATACGAGATCGCAATAAAAGTTAAAACCAAACCGTTAATCCCTTACATTACGGGTAATAATGATTAATATAACTAGGCCATACTAGGTACAACAATTGCATAAATTATTAAATAAATGACATTCATTCATTCAACCATAAATTAAATAAATTGCTGCAAAGTTCATGCCAAAATCGCCAAAAACACATTCATGCTCATTGTAGCTTGATTTTACGGGATTTATTGATTTTTAACCATTAAAAACAATAATCAACATTTAAATCTCATTTAAATTCAAACTAATTATCTAAACTTTTTTAGAACTCAAAATTTGTCCCTACTAATTTTGTTGGTCATTAATTAGTTTGATTTGATTTTATTTGCTAAATATAACGGTTTAATCATAACTTTTATGAAATAAACCACAAATAAAAATAAATATCATAAAAATTTGAAACAAAAACTATTGTACATTCTAGAACATTTCCATGAACTCCAAAAATAAAAAATATTTGCCCAAAAATTTGAATTATATAATTTTATGAACAAATAACTTTGTATTTAACGGTCTTATCAAATAAAAATCATTAAATATAGTAAAACAGTGAAAAAAATTATTAAATTCTCCAAGATAATAGAAATAAAATTGTAAAATGTACCTAAAAGTTTCATGACCAGAAAAGAACGTTTCAATTTTATGAACATTATAATCTCATATTATCGACTTTTATCTCATAAAAATAAAAAAAACATGCAATACTTAATTTAAAGTCACAAAATTTTACATACAGTATATAAGACATGCATGTGAGATAAAATTAAAATTTCATGGCCAGAATAAACATGCAACTATTTTTAGTTAACTTTTAACATAAAAAAATGCATATTAACACTGTTTAAAAGCCAAATATCAAAATAAATAGGAAATTAATCCCTAGAATCACGAAATTTGACTAAAAACATTTTGAAGTCATTAGGTATACATGTACCAAAATAATTCGTCCAAATCATATTTTAACTCAAAATTTTGATTTATTAGTTATCTTATAACTTTAATAAAAATGCCCAAAATGAACTTGCATGCTACAAGCTAGCTCTGATACCACATGAAAGTCCATAGACACTAATTAGACTCCTCTAATTAGTTACTAAATTACTTGTTAATTTATTGTTTAATGATCTACGTAACATGCATGCAAATATAAAGACATTAAGAAAAAGAAGAAATTTTCTCACAATGAAAAGAAAATAATTGGGCATAATAAGTTCTTATTGTTCTTGAGCTATAATAAAGGATGATCCTTGAAAAATCTCCAAAGTTGAAGACCTCCGCTTAGTTGCACCAAGATGAAACCAAATAATCTAACCTAATTCTTAACTAGATAATAAGAAAGATATAAAGCTACTAATATTATAATATATTACAACACTAGTAATACTTAGTAAATATTAGTATTACGAGAGTTTAGTGAAAGGATGAGATTTTAGAGAGATGTGAGAATCAAAACACAAAATCAAGTAAGTGAAAAACGAAAAACTATTGTCCATTTTATAGCCACTTTGGCTGGCTCTACCAAGCCCCATGTGGCCTCTTATTTTGTTAATTTATTTTCATGCAAATAGGTGGAGTGTAGGTAACGTGAGAATGATTAAAGCATGAAGGTTATGTCACAATCAAATGAAGTATTGTGTAAAATAGAAAAGGACAAAATCATTCCTATCTTCACATGCCATGACCGGCCACATGTGGCTTATTATGGTCCATTTTGATTTTTGATATTTTTCCCATAAATACTTATTAATCATATGCTTAATTATCTTGTATAGTTAAGTGTTAATTTCATCATATAACAATTATATAACACAAATAAACAAACAATATGTACATAACTTTTAAGTGATATTTTATGATTATATCAATATATAATGGGTCCCAGAATGCTTAGTTAATTTATTTTACAACTCCTTGTAAATATAATTAACTAATTACCTCTACCTCAAAATATATGTAAAATCTCAACTAATTTAGTAAATTAACGATTAATTACTAAGTTAATTCTTATTTAATCATATTAAAATAAGATATAAATTTATTAGTCAATTATTGCATATTTGAAAAATAAACTTAATCGAATTTGAGTTCCAAACTCAATTTCTAACAATTATATCTCGTACATATCAAATATATGTAATGGACTAATCAACTGTATAATATACAAATAATTAGTTACTATTTGGGTTTCATCCTGTAGGTGTGATCGAAAGGGATCAGTTGATCACCGACGTCATACGACAATAACGTCATATTCTAGTCAGCCAACCGTTATTGATTTACATTAATCAACTGACTATTCATATATATATATATATATATATATATATATATATTTAATAAATATCCCAATTATATTCCTTAATGAGATTTATTATGTGGCGCACTGTTGTGGAGGACACCTACTCCAACAATACTCCGTATTTCCATGTGTTGGGGGCTCGGCCGAGTAGGGCTTACTCGACCGCGTACATAGTGTTCTCGACCGAGTATAGGCTACTCGACCGAGTATAGGCTACTCGACCGAGTAGAGTTGACTGGTAATTTTAGTGGTACTATGATCTCGTGTACTCGGCCGTCTGACAGCGGCAATCGACCGAGTGAGTTTTACTCGAGCGAGTACATGTTGTACTCGATCGAGTACGACAGAAATTGTTGTTTGGAAGGACAGATGATTAAAGGCTATCAAGAGGAGTTATTTCTTTTAAAACGCAGTTTACACACTTAGTCACAAAACCCTAATATCAATTCCTCTGTAAATCCCTTAAGAAACCTTTCATCATCTTGTGCCGGATCCAAGCTTTTGCTACATTGATTGATCATCTTGGTAAGTAGTCTTGATTGCAACTAATTTTAATTGATTATGTTTTGTGGATTACCCTAAAGGAATTGGGGAAAGAAATTGTATGTTGATTATATGATTATGTTTGTATAGGAACGGACTTCCTAGTGGAATACTTTTGACTGCTTGGTTGCTATCGGAACTGCTATAAGGTAGGGTTTCCCTACTCAGTATTGTGTTATTAATTGACGCTGTGAGATATTATATGATATTGTTTGTGATTAATGATGGAGATGTTGGAGTTCGGGTTTGGGGCGTTGTTGTTGATTTCATGGTTACTATGTTACTGGTCACTTGAGATTAGTAATCTTGTTGGGAGACAGGTCACATCCCGAGTTAGCCCCCATGATTATCCCACAACTTGCGGGATGTGCACATTAATGATCCAGGTTCTCTCACGGCGGTGAGGGGGGCTTTTGACGCTTGTGGCTGCAGTCCAAGGTCAATAGGTGGTTTTGTAGGGCAGGCATGTTACCTGAGCCTACGGGGGTGTCCGCTGCGGTGGCCCTCCTGTTTTCTCTTATCCCTTGTGCTTATCTTGTACATTGGTCGGTATATGCGAATATTGGCCCCGTTATTGTTTTACAAAACTGTGATGATCCATTGGGGAATGGGAAGCAGATGATTAACATGTAATTTATTAAGCTGCGCTGGGATGTCGAGGGGATCACCACTATCGAGTCATAGATTCCGTGGAGTCTACTAGAGTCGTGCTTTAGACGTTACTTTACTTTATAGTATGTTTGTCATTTTGGATTATTGGTCTAGATGGTATGCCGTCTAGTTCGTGACTATATATTTGAGTTAAACTATTTATTAAATAAAGTATTGTTTCTTTATGGCTTGTTTTGTTATGTACTACCTCGAGCAACCGAGATGGTAGCAGTCTCAAGTACAAGAGAGGCCTTGTAAGGCTCTTTAAAATATGGGGGTGTTACTTCGACTTCCCAGCCGGCCGACCGGCCGCTGGTCAGCCGAGTGGCTGAGAGTCCCTGTTGTGTTTTCTGAAAAATTAAAGATGGCTCGAACTCCCAGCCGGCCGACAGGCCGGTGTCAGCCGACTGGCTGGGAGGCCACTGAAGTTGGTTTGATTTTGATTATGGGGAGGAACCCCCAGCCAGCCCATCGGCCGCCGTTTTGCCGACAGGCTGGGAGTCACTGTGTTGTGAGTTGTTTTTGTCGTTGATGAAGAGTGTGTAGTGAAGTACCCGGCCGTCAGTCCATCCTGACCGGTCGGGACCCCCCGCCTTCCTTTACCTTCTTTTTTATCACTTGTCTTCATATTAAACGATTAGTATGATTTGTTTATCTTATAAACATATGAACGGACGTTTAATATTCATGTTTAGACTACGCAATATCTCACATGCCTTTCTCACATGTTTAGTGACGGTTTTAGAATGTTTTCTTTTTTGAGTCGATTATCCCTTGAATGATGGGTCGCGTTTTATCTATTGGACGTTTTGAGCTCTAATTTCCCGGTTGCACCTCTATACTCGTTAGACTTGAATGTCGGAGCGATGGAGGTGCAACGTTGATGCTTGTGCATTTGTTTAGTGGGGATATGACGACGTTGTTAGGTGGTAAACGCAATGTGTTGATCGACCCGACCGTCAAATGTTGTATGCTTGCAAGGTGGTGTCATTGCATGCAGCGTACTCGCTTGACCTTACTTGATCTTTCATCTGCGTTGGTCGTAGTTGCCGAAGTATGATTATTTGATTTTGAGACAACCTTTTTGGTTGATCGTAACTGCCGAGATTGGTACGCTCTTTCTCTTCCGCCTCTGCCGTTTGCCGCAACTGCCGGATTTGGGGTACTTGGCTTATATATATTATGGACCGAGTCTTGGATGTGTGCATGCCCTAGCCACATGTCGAATCGTGTACATGCCTTATCCCGAGAGTCTGGCCAGATTTAGACTAGGATCATATCGTTATCGTAGACCTACCGGGAGGATTTAGTTTAGAGTCGTCTAATCTTGCATGGTGCAGATGCTAGTGCGTGTCATTTGACCGCGAAAGTATGTTTGATCACATGTTGGATTGGATACACTATTTATTGGTTGCCTATGATTGGTTTGTATGTTGAGTCGCTAACCTTCTCAAGCACATGGTCATTAATGGTGAGATGCAAGCCAACGGTGATCCATGTGGTTGCCAAGGGGAGTCTTCCCCAAGTCGATGTTGCATGATAATGATATGAATGATGGTTTATACGCCCATGTAATGTTGTTATGAAACATCCTACTTATACTTCAGATGATATATATGTATGCATGATGATATATGTCTCTATACTTGTTTATGTACGTTTTGATGTGATATGGCTGAGAGAACCCCGAGTTACACCCCACTGACTGTGGCCTTCATGTTTAATGAATCAACATTTTGATTGATGATTCTTCTTTTGGGGTTTACCGAGTGAGCTAGCGGGCGTCGGACTTCGATGTTCACCTATTTCTCTTGACTCTAGTTTGCTAGACTCAGTATTGTTTTGAAAGACTATATCGCCCATTGTAGGATTTGTTATTTATTGGTTATTTGACTTTCCTTGTATCGTATGCACGTAAAAGTTTTTAAAACTCCGTATTTTCCGCAACATTTATGCATGCTTGTTTGTTTTTATTTCCGCGATTTTTGAGGGTTGTCACAAACGACAAAGTTTCTACCCATGTAAACTCAAATACTATTTAAGTCTAAACTTAAAGCTAACTAATAAAAATCAAATAATTAAATATTAATAAAATCAAATCGTTAAATTCGCGGGGGGTTATATATATAGTATTAGATAGATAATTAAAAAAGGACTCAACGTCACCGATTAATAATTATATATAGTAATGAAAACAATATCGAACCATCAAGTGTGTGATCTTACTGCACCGACTAATATAACTAATATAGGATTCATACTACAAGTGGCTCACAGTAGAACAAGAATAGCCATATAAAACCAACTGCTTATACAATTTTACGGCGTGGACAACGCCACCCTTGTGGTGGCGTTACTTCTCTCACAGAGTACCGTATGTGACACTTCATGGGTTTGAAACTGTTTCGTAAGGGGTTGACCCCAGTGATAGGTTTGGTACAAGTCTTGATTAGGATAAGTCGCTACAAATTTGTTTTGCAAAATTTGAAACCGCTTTCTTCATGCCATGTCAAGACATAATTTGACATGAATACAAAGATTCGTTCCTCTTAGCATTCTATGTGCAAAATGTCTCTCGTAAAGCCACCGAACACGATGTTCGTAGAGATTACAAATAAGAGGTAATGGTATCTATTGGAAAGCCCTTTAATCGAACACCCAATTCCGCCCGTTAGCTCACTCGGTATGCAATGCAAACAATACATTAATCCTAGGCATGTGAATTTCACTAAGGAATTACTTTTTATAGTTGATTAAAGGATATTTCACTAAGAAATAATTATTAAAGGATATTAAAGCCGTAAATAAGTGATATTACTTTTTATAGTTGATTAATACTACCTAACCACTGCTACGTCGGGATAGAAACAACTCCAAGGTCCAAGAAGTGACAAAAGGACAAGAAGAGACAAAGGCGGCCTTAGGAGAGGTGCGCCACTTGGTGCGTTCTTTCTAATGACCTCTTTTGGTTTAATCAACCCAATCCGTCAGATTTATTAAATATTTATTTTGAAAGCAGTTTTGATTTATTTAGATGCAAAATAAGAAGCGTTCAAAAATATAAATAATTAAAATTAAATAGGAAAGATGAAAAGACTTGAATTTTCACAACTTGATATCGTTTATCAAAGATCAAAAACCAAATAAATTTGGAATTAACAAGAGGATGAAAAGTTCGAATTGAAAGACTAATGAAGATTAATATTAGATCAAAGGTTAGATTAAAGACTTTCATATTAATTGTTAGACATATAGTCACAAGGATTGTCAAACTAGATTAGGTAATATTGATTATTAGCGATCTAAGATGAACAATTTGGATCAAGGTGTAAACTTTGTAAAATAAATTGCAAACTTGAATTTAAGAAAGTAAAAGGAATAGGTGACTAAAAGACATGAATTTGAATGATTTATCTTCCTTGGACCCGAAAAATTCCCTCGAATCAGTACACAGTCAAGCACGCAAACCGAGATAATAAATACTTGAACATACCATATTTACCTCTTAAAAGAGGCACACCTAAAAGTCCTATACCTCTAATTAGACTCCTCTAATTAGTTCATTAAATTACATTAACTTAATGATTTAGGTTCTAGTTATCATGCATGCAAATATAAAAGCAAAAATGAAATTTCCTTACATTGGAAATTTCGGCAAAATGAGCACAATAAGAAACGCTTTTCTTATTGTTCTTGAGCATGGAATTAGTGGCTGATCCTCCATAAAAACACCTCCAAAGTAGAAGGTCTCCTTCTTGTTGCACCCAAGAATCAACCCTAATAATCTTAACTTATTATTAACTAGATAATAAGTAAGAAATTATACTACTTATATTATTCTATTACTACACTAGTAATATGATATGAATATTAGGTTGCATGTGATTTTAGAGAGATGTAGGAGGTTTTAAAGAGAAGAAGGAAAATAAGCATAATGAATTGTAGTAGTGCAAAATTGAACAACTTTTGTTCAATATATAGGCCTATATGGTCGGCACTCATGACCTCCAAGAGGGCTCTATTTTGCTCATTTTATTCTTTGTGTAAGATGGTAGAAGGTAGGTAATGTATTGATGATTAAAGCATGAAAGTCAAGTCACAATCAAAATGGAATATTGTGTAAGAAAAGAACAACGATCCTTCTCTTCTTCACACGTCATGACCGACCATCATATGTCCATTATGGACCATTTTTATTTTTCATATTTGTCCCACAAATACTTATTCATCATATGTTTAATTACCTTGTATAATTAAGTGTTAATTTGATCATATAACAACTATATGACACAAATTAATAAACAATATGTACTTAACTTTTAAGTGATATTTTACCATTATATCAATATATAATGGGTCCCACAATGCCCAGTTAATTAATTTTACAACTCTTTGTAAATATAATTAACTAATTACCTCTACCTCAAAATATATATATATATATATAACCTCAACTAATTTAATGAATTAACGATTAATCACTAAATTAAATCTTAGTTAATCGTATTAAAGTAAGACGTAAAATTTATTCAGTCAGCTATCGTATAATTGACTGATAAACTTAAGTGGAATGAGTTCCTAACTCAATTTCAAATAAATAACTCTCGTAATTAAACGTACATATCAAATATATGTAATGCGTTAATTATATGAATCATATACAAATAATTAGTTATACTATTTGGGTCTCATCCTATAGGTGTGACCTAAAGGGATCAGTTGATCACCGCCATCATACGACAATAACGTCAAACTCTAGTCAGCTGAGCGTTACGGATTTACGTTAATCAACTGACGTGAAGTATCAAAATATACTAATCATGCCACGTATATTCCAAATGAGATTTATTATATAAATACACTATTGTGGAGGACACTTACTCCAACAATCTCCCACTTGTCCCAAGTTGTGCATATAACAACATTATTGCGGAGGACTCCTCCTCCTACAATATCTCCCACTTGTCTCGACAAGCTGTGTGCTACTGATTCTCTTGTCTCTTTTGCGTCACATCCTCCCACTCATCGCAAGGTGTCTTACGGGTCGCACTTGCGATTGAAAACTATATGTAGAGTGGTTTTCTCGATTTGGGAGAGTAACTGTCTGACCGGAAAATCTACCAGAGTTCTCTTCCGAGCGTGGCCACGCATTTCCAGTTACTACTCCTCGAGTGGCCCGAAGATGTTAATATTCAACGTGGGTGGACAATTCATGTTGACCTTACTTACACTGTATAATGCAGATCACCATGACCCAGAAGTTGCCCATCGACCTCCTTTCACGGCAGGACCTAGGACAAAAACCAAAGTCAATCGAAAACTACACCGACTTTGGTAAATTGTCGCCAGTCTAAAGAATCGACTCATAAGGATAAAATAGAAATCCCTGCCACGACCAGGCTTCAATAATTTTGATAAGGGACTCTATCATGGTCACTGCCCGACAGAGTGTCTCAACAGCCTGTCTATGTAAACGACCAGTCATCTCCATGACCCCATGGTGCTGAACCAACCATCGATCGACTTACAATCTAGTCGTTTCGAGACGTCGCCTCAAATGAATGACTAGGGACAAAACACTAAGTTCATCCTGCTCACTTGAATTTGGTTCAACCTATGTTACAACCAATTCGGACAAACAAAGTATTAAAGTTTAGTCAAAGTAAATAAAGGAGTTTTAATGAAACTCTAACAATGAATGCGATTATCAAATATCTGGAAAAATTGATACGCTATCAATAATTTCATATCTCATAATCTCTAGCAATTCAAGTAAATATTTCAATCCCCATTGAAATGACATGACTATCATGTTCAGCCTGCAAAAGCATAGTTAATGGTTTAGCAATACTTGCATCTTTCCCATCTTTTTTATTTCTATTTCTCTTTGTCTACGTACTCTCATATTACATAAAACTATCTGAGTACGTGTCTAGGTTTGAATCTAGACTTAAGACTCTTGGCCTAAAGGTAGTTGCCACTGTTTTACCAGTATCATGGGATATGATATACAACTATAGGAACTACTTCTAGTCCCTCCAATACTGTCGAATCCAAGTTACTTTCATATGCATCATCAAATGATGCAATGTA
Organism: Heliosperma pusillum; assembly: GCA_022085475.1. NCBI lineage: Eukaryota > Viridiplantae > Streptophyta > Magnoliopsida > Caryophyllales > Caryophyllaceae > Heliosperma > Heliosperma pusillum. Next base: position 6,540 of record JAIUZE010008925.1, on the reverse strand, counting down.
CTCCATTTCCGTTGTGAAATCTGCAATGATAAACTTCCTGGAATACTTCCAGCGGATAGATGACATTTGTATTTGGAAATGTCACTCTTACTTGGAACCTTTCCAATAGTCCTTTCTGCTCGGAACTTTTCCAACAGATAAATATTCTATAAAACACAGCCTGATCAGTTTGGAAACTGAAGTTTGTCTAACCCTTTACACGCAACTCACTTTAAACTCCAAACACATGGAACATATCTTTAGCCTTTCGCAAGTACTTAAGAATGTTATTTATGGCTATCAAGTGACTCTCACTTGGATTTGATTGCAAACGACTCGTCATGCTCAAAGCATGCGAAATGTCGGATTGAGCATACATCACAGTGTATATAATTGATCCCGCAGCGGAAGCAGAAGGAATCACTTATCATGTGTTCAACTTCCTTGAACTAATCAAAAGATTTTATCAACATAAGAATTTTGACTTAATGCTAATATCCTTTTAGATTTATCTTCATAAATCCAGATATCTAAGAGATGTATTCTACTTCTCCAAAATCATCTAAAATGATCAATATGTCCCACATATAAAGCTGATGAAAAAACACATTACTCCCACTAAACTTCATGTATCAACATAATTCCTCGAGTAGTCGAGAAATTATTTTATAACATGATTGACACACTAATTCCAACTCTTAAGTGCTTACTTAAGACATCCTCTTAAGCTTGCAAATGAACTTGGGATGATTAGCATCTACGAACCCACAGGTGAATATAAAATATACTACCTCTTCTAGAATCGTATTCAAGAAGGTGGTTATTGAGATCCAATTGACATCATACTATTATGAAATGATGTAATAGCTAAGTATTTTCGAATGAATCAAAGCATTGCAATTGGTGCAAACTCTTTGCCAACCAATTTACCTTTGAAAACATTTTAATGTTCATCCATGCAAATTTCGATCTTAAAAATCAATTTACACTGAAGAGGTCGTAGTTCTTCAAGTAAAATTTACCAGGTCACATACCAGACAATTATACATGGAGTCCATTACGAATCGCATGACTCTAAGCCATAGCATGAAGTTGGGACTAGAAACAGTCTTTTATAAGTCACGGGTTAGTTACTTTCTAAAAGTAATACGAATTCATCACTATCAAAGAGAGATAAAACTCACCTGACCTCCTAGGTTCCGAAGAAACGTATTTCTGAACAAGCAATGAGGAAACTTTTTTCGGATCATAGGCTCAGTTTGTGCCTCTTTAAACATTTTCTCCCACTCTGTCTTATCAAGAAAAATGTATTTTTATTGAAAGACAGCATCACGAGCCACAAACGCTTTCTTCTCGTGGTAAATGTAGGTTTATTGAGCACTCGTTTTATTAGGATAATTTACAAATTAGGTATGCTACCCATCCATATCTTATATGGAATAAAATCCGACTGTTTTAAATGTGTTGTGATATGGTGGGAAAAGAAATAGCAGACAAAATAATAAAAGCCCAAATTTAGTCAAGTGGCTCAGTATAACTTGACAAAGACAAAGTCATATCGTATAAGGTTCTGTTTCTCTATTCAACAACACCTTATCTCATAATGTGTGTTAGAAAAGCTAACTCGTGAAACTATTTCACAATACTTTTGGTGAAAATCAAAGTCAATACTTAGGTATTTTGCGATTTGGTCGTAAGTCCTCTATCTAATACTCTTGGTGGTTAACTACTTCACATTCAGGCTCCTTGAACTTTTCAAAGATTTCTCTTAGCACCTCATTAAGTAGAATCAAACACAATATCTACTTAAATCGTCGGTAAATAAAGTAAAGTAGTCATTACCATCTCTGGTTGTGTTGTTATTGGACCATACATATTCTTATATTATAGGGCCAATAAGTCACTAGCTAGTTCGGTTCCTTTTCAATAAAAGGGGCACGGATCATCTTGCCTTGAATACAAGATTTGCACACGCCATAAGATTCAAAAATCAAATGTTTTAGGGGTACTAGTCAATGCTAGTCTCTTTTGTGCTACACAATCCAGAATTAAGATTAGATTAAGGTCACCAATTTTGAGGCCTTTTACAATCAATATGACAAGTAATTTCTAGTTTAGGTCAAGAATATAATTACCTTTGATTGGTATGGCATAACCATTGACGAAGTATAGGCATAAAAAGATACAACGCTTGTTTCATTCACAAAAGTGAAACACTTGTGTCGTACACTAAAGTGGACACTATATTCTTTATTTAGAGGTCATGTACATAATAACTTTTAGGGTACATTGACAACTTATACCTAGTATAAAACATTTTTTCAAATCTTATACCTAAGATAATTTTCTTTCAAAACTTATACCAAAAATCCTCATTTCTTTCATACTCAATACCAAAATTTACAAATTGACCATTTTACCCTTACTAATAACCTACCACCACCCTTAGGCCACCACATTAATCCATCCCCACTACCATATTGATCCACTAACCTCCATGTCCACCATATACACCTCATCACCACCCTTGGGTGTATATGTGGAAGTTGTTAATTTGGTGTGATGGCGTTTAATAGGGTGACCTTAGGATAACCTACCGGCAGGAGGGCAATTGTGGTGAGTGGTGACAGCACAACAGTGGTGGTGGTGGTAATGTCAAGGGGATTAGGTAGGTCGTTTGACGGTGGTTTAGGTGTATGTGGTAAATATTATAGGTTAAAGATTAATTTTGTGGGGAAAAGGTGGTGATGGGTGAATTAGTAAGGGTAAAATCGTCAATTTTTGTCTTTATTTGAGATTTGGTATTGAGTATGTAAAAAATGAGGATTTTTGGTATAAGTTTTGAAAGAAAATTATCTTAGGTATAAGATTTGAAAAAATGATTTATACTAGGTATAAGTTATCAATTTACCCTAACTTTTATTAAAGTATGCCCCTAAATCAAAAAATAGATTGAGCACATTATAACTTTTGTATGTCTTTATAAAACTAAAACTACAATAATTATATTTCCCTTGTAGGTCGACATTTAATCATAACTAGTCGTCGCACGAATCATTATTATATGCATTGAATACATTGATGAAAATCATAATAGGTATCTAATACACAGAAATTGCATTTAGCAAAATAAATGTCGATCATATAGATATTATGGGTGAAAATAGTACTCCAAATTTCTAACTTTTCTGCAAACTTGGGGCAGATTCTTTTCTTGTGTCCTACACTGTAAGAATAGAATCATCAAAGGTTGGGTTCGACACCTTGTTTGGGTTTGACTTTGCTATTCAAAATAGCCTTGCCTTTTCCCTCGCCTTGTGCCAATATCGTCCCAACCTACTCTTGAACCTCGTCTTATTCTTAACAATTAAGAATAAAACATCCCTCTTTGAGCTCGCACTCACTTTCATGAATCTCTATTTATACAAGTAAATTAGAATTATTATGAAGATTATTCTTCATTTTATTCATGGTTTTACCTTCAAAAGGATAAACCTTTGATGAAGGGACTACGGTATTTTGGTTATTCACGATTTCCAATAAATTGATTAACCTAGTCGTCTCGATAAGGAGCATTATGACGACATACCAAAAATACAAATATTTTCTTTGGAGCAAAAAAATTGATGTACCATTGTAATAAGAAGACGTCAATTTTTAAAAAATTTAAAATGATTTTTACAAAGTGTGACATATTCGTATACTCTTCATAAGAGACATTTGCAATGGTGAATAAGAGGATCAAAAAGAAAAATCATTTTGTCTTTAGCTATGGTGGTTTAAACGGAGATCGCAATCAAAATGCTACCGTATAAATTTATGGAAACTCCTTTTCACGATTGAACGGATTTACAAGTTCGTAGAAGGAAAAATATTTGTCATTGCGCGAACAAAATAAATATCAACGGAAAAATAACATTCATTTTTAATATATAATTCACTTGTAAAACAATTTTAACAAGTCACTCATATAATGACCCCTCACAAAATTATATAAGTGATTTCCGAGACTTATTTTTAGATAAAAATAAACATTTTATGCCACTGTTATGTAATAAACGGTAAGTCAACATTTTGACTAATTCTACCCCTAGAACTCTCGGTCGACGGCTTTCAACCAAATTCATCTCCTAGTCCCGGGACAACGCTTATCCCGTTGAGTCCAACCCAATTTAGGCGTGTGATCGCATCACCCTACTTACCCGAGGTAAAAAGCGTCCACGTTGTGGTTGCCCTAATGAACACGGGGTTCATAGGTGCTTCAATTGGTAAGGCTAAATCTCAATTTCTCTTAAGTTATGTGAGAGGTCTTGTCAATTTAGTTATTAATTCCCTATAAGGGAACTAAATCGGTGAATTTTGAATAACGTTGAATTGACAATCGAGAAATAAAATAAAAATGCATGTTGGCGATTTTGGCATGTGCGGAAAAACATAAAGCAAGCAAATAATAAATCCTAGTATGGCCACCTAGCTAATCTAATTAACAAGACGATTACAAAATCGGAAACCAACTCCTTGGCCCCTTGCCTCTTCACGGTACACGCTCCAAAACGGCACCGTCTTTTGGAACACCGACTTCGGGAATCTCCGTCTTCATAATAATTAATTACAAAAAGATACAAATAAAATTCCTATTATACATTTGATCTAGAAAATGAAATTAAATTATTACAAACAGCGATACGAGATCGCAAATAAAATTACAACCGAATCGGTATTCCCTTACGTTACGGGTAATACCGATTAAAATAATCTAGGCCATACTCGGTACAACTTGCATTAAAAATTAAATAAATGACATTCATTCATTCAACATAAACAACATAAATAAAATGCTGTAAAATCTTGCCAAAATCACCTTTAACACTTATCATGCTCATTCTAGCTTGGTTTTATGGGTTTTATCGATTTTTAACCATTAAAAATCAATAATCAACACTTAAATCGCATTTAAGCTCAAAATAATTATCTAAACTGATTTAGAACTCAAAATTAGTCCCCACTAACTTTGTTTGTATTTAATTAGTTTGAATTGATCGTATTTGCTAAATATAAAGGTTTAATCACAAAATTTATGAAATAAACCAAAAATAAAATATAAAAAAAATCATAAAAATTTGAAATTTTTTTTTTTTTACATTCTGGAACAGTTCCAGGAACTCCAAAAATCAGAAAACTTTGTCCAAAAATATTGAATAAATGTTATGAACAAAGAACTTTGTATACAACGGTTTTAGCAAAGAAAAACCATTAAATATAGTAAAACAGTGAAACAAATTACAAAAGTTCACCAAAATGATATAAATCATATTATAAAATGTACCAAAAATTTTGATGACCATAAAAGAACGTTTCAATTTTATGAACATAATAATCTGACTTTATTGACTTTTATCTCATAAAAATCAACAATCATGCAAAACACAATTAAAAATCACAAAATGTTACATAAAGTATGTAAAACATGCATGTGAGATCATATAAAAATTTCATGACCAGAATCAACATGCAACTGTATTTAGTTAACTTTTAACAGAAAAAATGCATATTAACATGATTTAAAGGCCATAAATCAAAATAAATAGCAAATCAATCCCTAAAATCACCTAATTTGACCAAAACCATTTTGAGGTCAGTAGGTATGCATGCAAATCAAAAATTTTGTGCAAACCTGTAACAACCCGAAAAGTACCCAAATTTTTCTAGTAAAATTTCTTAAGGATACTTTCCAGCAAGGTTAAGTTTTTAAAATAGAATTTATTGTTTCGAGTCGTATTTTAAAATTTCGAGTTCGTATTTGGAATTTCTGAGAGATTTCATGAAAATCCCGTTTTTAGTCATCTTTGACTTTTCTTGACTTTTAAGTCGTCTTTGACTTTTCTTGACTTTTTAAAAGTCGTCATTGACTTTTCTTGACTTTTAAGTCGTCATAAATTTTTCTTGACTTTTAAGTCATCTTTGACTTTTCTTGACTTTTAAGTCGACTTTGACTTTCGTTGACTTTTTCCGACTCGCCTTGTAATTTTGAAGACCGAAATTTTATTTAAAAAAATAATATTTTTAATTTCTTTTTATTTAGATTTATTAGAATTTATGATAATTTAATAAAATTATTTTGAATTTATTCGGAATTTATAATAAGGTTTTACGGTTTAAACCCGAGCATCATTTAACTATTTCCGAGTCATCGTAAATCCCGAAACAAACCCGAAACCCGACTTTGGCATGAGTCACACGCCCATGTCATCCTTTTCCACTCACTTTTGGGATATTTTCATTATTTTGATTAATCTAATAATAATATCTTAGATATTTATTACTTTATCGATCCGTCAACTGAAATTACGCAAATCGCTCGAAAAACAGATCCGATTCCTCACATTTCTCACGGCTCCTCTCCTCTCTAATAGGACTAGATATTTTCATTTCTTTTCATTAATATAACATAATATCTAGATATTTGATTTAATTACTTAAATCTAATTAATTATCTTATTATAATAATAAAACCCGAGTCAATTCCGTAACACAACAATTTCAAAACCCTACTCATTATTT